>JAQGBS010001039.1:0-17508 GCA_034698545.1 Acrobeloides obliquus | reverse complement strand
TCCAATTCTGTGCCATTAAGAGCGGATTGAATAAAACCCAAGTATTCTTGCTAAAATATGGAAATTTTTTAATGGGGGATCTTGATTACACACAAAATGTAGAGAGAATGGCTTTGGCAATGGATAACCAGGTCGCGTTATAGGGGGACGATTTTCGTGATTTAAATATTATTTTTGGCAAATTACGCATTTCTTGAATGGATCCCAGTGGAGTAGGGAAAGGGGTACTAGGGGCGAGTGGGTGGGCGACTTTTGCGCTCTCACATATGTGCAACGACACTTGTGTACCCGACTTTTAAGCACTCGATTTTTGCGTAACGACATTTACGCCCCTACATATGCGCACTATTAATTGCGATTTACATTTGTGTCCTGATATTTGCGCGCCCAATTAGTTTCCGTTTTTAAATTTTCGACCTTTTTTGAAAAATATTTTACAAGTCTAGTGCGCAAATGTCGCTGCACAATTATAAAGCGCAAATATTGGGGCGCAAATGTGACAGTGCAAATTTCAGGTGCGCACATCTGGAAGCGCAAAAGTTCCCTACCCGGGCGAGTAAACCCTTCCTGCTAGACGGCAAAAAAAGATTTCATAAGGATCTTCCTGATGATTTTTGGGGTGGTGACCTCTTCCTAGGCCAATCAATAAGTTATGAAGAAGATTCGATGAGAAAATTTTTTAACCCTACTTTATTTATGCCCACCCCTCTTTGAGCCATTGAGACCAGCTTCAAACATCTTTATGCTCTATGAATTTTGATCGATTGACGATCCCAATCAAAATGTTGGTTACAACTCACTTTTGATTCTCTACATTTTTCCCTAAACAGTCTATACTTACGACATTTGGTTGTAATTCAACTTCTTCTTCCATTATACCTGGTATTAAAAAATTTGCATTTACGATGGAAAATATCAATAAAAATATCCATATTTTTGGGAACATTTTGGCTAAAATAATGCTTTAAATAGTACCCTTTACTCCTGTATTATAAATTTTTCTAAAGATGTTCAAGTTTCAAAAAGTGACATTCCTTATTAGCCAGAAATATGCGAATTTTGAGCTCGAAAATACAAGGTGACTCAAGAAAAAAGATTTTTACGATTTGTGCGAAATTTTTAAAATTTCCCCAACATAACCCTGTATACGCCTTTCTATTCTAGGAATCGATTGAGCGGTTTGACGAACCTTGAAAACGCTTCCCCAATTAGTGAAGAGGCATATGTTTTGAAGCGAAAATAGGCTAAGTTAGGGGAGCGTTTTCAAGATTCAGCAATTCTCGCAATCGATTTCTTGTATAAAAACCCCCTATAGGGTTATTTTAGTTAAAATTTAAAAACTTCAAGATTCCTGAAAAAATTGTTCAAAAGTCGCAAAAATCTCATTTTTTCATCGCCCCGTATTTTGTTTTTGTGTGGAAAAGAAGACAATTTTGTCACGCCGAAACAAATTTGTCACTATGAAAAACATGTGTTCGTGCTCAAAATTTACACACTTCCAGTGAAAAGTATTGCCACTTTTTGTAACTTGTGCATTCCTAATTTTTTCTATTTAAATTATCAAAATTAAAAAAACTTCAAAAATCCAATAAAATGTCTCAAAAAGCCTCTCCTTGAGAACAAAATTAGATAGGAAACAAGTAATGTGACCTATCTTTGCCACATTCCATCTTTTACCACGGGTAATGATGCTGGCAAATCTGAAACGTTTTAGCAGAGAATTAAAAAAGTTTTGATATTAAAACGAAAATTTGCAACGGGTATTTGTTTAAAAATATGATACTTCGCATGAAAATGACGAAGAAAACAAATAGCTTCAGCAAGAGCAAGCGGAAGACTTGCTAACGCTTCAAAAGAAGCTTCATGCCTTATGATCTTCACTTCCGTGCGGTGCCTCAAAAATGCTTTCATGCGTGCCTAACCTTATTATTAACTGCCTAAATACTTTCATTAATAATTATCACTTCGGTCTATTCAAACAAATTTGCTCTTCGCTCTAATTTTTGCAAAATGAAGACTTTAAAATTGTTTCAAAAGAAAAATCCAAAATTGGCATATTTTTCGGATTTCAATTTTTTGACTGAAGAAAAAACTGCAAGAGATGAAACGGATCGTCTACCATCTAACTTAACTATAAGAGATTTTGATTTCTGCTGCTATTTCTTTGCAATTTTTACGTATATTGCAGATATTGGACTGGATATTAGTGTGGCCTATTTGCATTATGTTAACGATAGGGTAGGAAAATTATGAATCTACTTCAATCAAAAACATTGATTTTTCAGTACTGGTCATTTGTGTTTATAGCAGCATTTACAATTTTCCCATCTTTATTGCTGAATGTGGTGTCTTTTGTTTGGTGGTTGGATGATAGGTATAGTAGGAAGATTAACGATGAGCATGACACGAGAAGACCTTTTTGGACAGAAAATATTTTTGTTCGAATTTTGGCTTCGATTTTTCAAGTAAGTGAGAGCTCCATCTGAAGTTTTCCAGGAGAAAAATTAAAACATCCACCAGTGTCAGCCAAGCAGTGGTCCAGCGGAGGTGGAACCAGGGGGATCTTCTCATAAATCAGAGAATTTTTTTATTTTTCCGGGAAGAAACATGAAAAATTTTACGAAAAAGTCCAAAAATTTCCCCCCTTCTCCCCCAAACCCAAAATCCCCTTTCCCAAATTTGGACTAAAATTTTGACGCTGGGGAAGGGAGCAGTGGCGTAGGCAAGGGGACAGGAGGGGGCCGGAAGGAGACAGGAGAGGGGTCCAAATTTTTTAGAAAATTATCATTTTTAAGATGAATATGTTTAGAAAATAACATTTCTTGCGAAAAAATGATGAATTTTGAAGATCTTTGAAAAAAATTTTTGCGGTTCCTGTTCCTGTTTCAGTTCCACCAAAAAATTTCTTTCGGTTCCGGTTCCGGTTCCACTTGCCAAATTTTTGGGGCTCCGGTTCCAGATCAGGAACTGGAGCGACCCCTGACCTTAATTTCTTTCATCTTCAAAAATTCCTATTTTTCAATGCTCAACTACAGATCCTCACTTGTTCCGGGGAAGGGTATTGTTACTCCATACAGTATGTATTGAATATTTAATTCATTGGCGAAAAAAAGAAAAATTGAAAAATTTTTGGTCATTGGTATAGACAAAACCATGAACCCTTTACTTGAAAATTTACCACTTCACTATGTATCTTTATAAAAAACCATATCTAATTTTCAGGTCGGACTTCTCCTATGGTATGTCGATGCTATTTACAATGCTTATAAATCAAGATCGCTGGAAAATAAGCTCAAAACCGACCCAGATGCTCGAACAAAACACCTTCAATTTTATTGTAGAATGGTTGAATCTGAAAGAGATGCCTCACTTCTACGGTTCTTTGAAGCATTTCTTGAATCGCTACCTCAACTTTTGGTGCAAGGCTTTTTATTTGCTCAAGAATATTGGCTTGTGTGCTTGCAAGGTTTCGAGTTGCCAACCTGGAGTAAGTAGATGAAACAAAGATAAAGTCTAGGAGTATGAGGGGTTTTGAGGCCAACAGGGTCCGTAGCAATGATGCGTCCTCCCCCCCCCCTCGCCCCAATAAAATTTCCCCTCCCTTGAAAGAGCCTTATCACCACGAAGTAGTCGATTTCAGTGAGGGGGTATCCTATATTATGCCAAGACCTCTAAATGTTCAAAGTTTAGTGAAAATACAATTAATTTCAATGAGCTTCTCTTTATTATCCATATGCACTTCTATAAGTATACAGCATAGAAGTTTAAGAATAGCTAGACAAGAAAAGATGAATATGAAGCCTTATGAATCATTTCTTCAAGTAATTATATCTTTTAGGTTATCTTTAGGACCAGATTTCAACGTTATAATCTGACAACTCTATCAATATACAAAGATTTTTATAAAAGTCATGTTCTACAAAGTTGTTCTTAAGATCACGAGAAACAACTTTTAAAACATTACTTTTTATGAAAACCTTTGTATATTGATAGAGTTACCAGATTGTAGCGTTATAACGTTGAAATCTAGCAACCCTATCTATCTTTCTAGCGTGACTGGTGATTTTGTGATAAATATGATAGCACTTATTTGTACTTTTTGCACAACACAAAATCACCCGTTCAGCAAACGAACAAGCGTCATCAAAAACACCTTTTGCTAACTCCTGGCTAGCTCTTAGAGTCGGCTGTTCGGACGCTAAAGACTCAAGTTGAGTCAATATAGATAGCGAATAAAATTGTTTTGGAGTTCTTAAATAACAAAAAATCACCCGTTCACACTAGCAAAAATATAAAGCATTTATCTCCAAGATAAAAAAGTTACCACTCATGGTACAGGAGTAAGTGGCACAAAATTCATCTTGAACGAAGAGGTTTTGATCCCCAAAAGTCAACATTTTATTTTCTTAAAGTACTTTTTTGGTTTAATAAAAAAATGCCGACCCCTGGGGATCAAACCTTGCCTATTCAAAATGAATTTTGCTCCTGCATTATGAGTGGTGAATTGTTCCATTGGCTTGAAAGGTTTTATAATATTGATTGTTCTAGTTTACTTGGCGCTTATGTACAGTATCATCAAGATATCTATGCATAATAATGTTTATATTAGCATTTAAACAATGGATAATACTCATTTTTGCTTTTCACTTCTTAATTTCTTTAATACATATCTCTGCTTTTCAGGTGAGTTATAAAAATTTGTTTAACACTTAGAGAACTGAATGTGACATTTTGATATGATACTATTTCCAGCTATACTGATTACGAATATGCTAAAATTAAAATTCTACTTCAAAAAATTTTGAGCTAGTGGCCTTTGAACTTTGGGCTATGTTGAAACTTAGATGTCTTTAGTAAAATGGGGTCAGGGAAGCATTTTCAGAGTTCGGGAATGCGCGCAATCGATTCTCCGCATAAAATTACTCCTAGAGGGGTCATTTTTAGAGCAATACATTTTCGGATCCCAAAAACCACAATAATCCACTTTTTTTGGCTCACCCTGTATAATATCAGAATGCCACAGTTTTAATTGTTTTAATTGTTTTTAAAAAATTTTATGCGAATTTTTAGTCCATTCATACAGGCACAACTTATCTTTGTATGGAAGTTGGTTTAATGTTAATCAATGCTTTTATTCATACCTTTACTCCATATAATATGGCAGATGGTTCAACTAGGAATCAATATCTAGTTGGATATGGGTTGGAATTTGTTGAAAATGTGGTATGATTTTATAAAAAAGGATCTCTTGGCCAATAACCAGGATTAGTGGCGGCGCTACGGGGGGGGGGGAGTCTGCAGGGTACTTGGTCCCCCACCCCAATAAACAGAGAAATAGATAAATTTTACATAATGGTCCCGTTAAAATCATTCAACTTGACGAAGATTCTTTCCAATTTTAGATCATGATGTCCCTATGCTTGATATCTGAAAGATTCAATTATCCTGACAAATACCTCATTGCAAGTATTGCTCTTGGTCTATTTATCCTTGGTATTACTATAATGATCCTCTATTACTCATATTGTCATCCAAATCGAAGAAGGTTGCAAAATGCAAACTCGTCTAGGAAAGGCGAAGAAGATGTTTCAATTCCAATGACAAGCAAAGAAACGCCGGCTTCGGAAATGCACCAAAATTCTCCACTAGCAACTTCTGTTACGATTTAAAATTATTTTGATATTTTTTATTAGGTACCCTATTTTTAGTATATCCCTCTAGCGTTCTTTAATTAATTGCAATATTTTTTTATCCGATCTCTACTAATTCGCTTTGTCAAACTGTATTTATGATTCGATTTTTTCGTCAATTTATCCTTTTTATTTCATAATATTGTATAAATAACTTCCCGTTTAATTAATATAGCTTAGAGAATCCAAAGCAGTGTTGTATTCGAGTATACTACTAGACTGAAATCGAAAGATCGATACGAGTAGTGTACACTACTCGACTCGATCTTTCGATTTCAGTTGAGTAGTGTATCCTTATACTACTCGACATGTAAGTACTTGTGAAGCGAGTACTCGAGTTAACTTTGATCCCAAGTAAACAAAACGATTGATGCACTTTTGAAAAGTCTAGTTCCTTAAATTCCCTAACTCTAGTCCATCCAAGCTTTTTAAAGCGGTCTCTGATGGCCTTGATAAAGTGAAAGAAGCAACCTAGCAGCTGTAAAAACATTTCCATAAAATACACTGATAACAAACCTGGGATAGATAGTAGAAAAAGTATTGATTTGTGCCATTTCAAAATCAGAAATTGTAAATCGCAAATTTTCTAGCAACGGCAAGTTTTAGATAGCTCTGCTGTACACGTTTTGATTAGCGTGGCTCATCAGCACGAAAGCTATCGCAACAAATTTCTACTTGATTCTACTATGGGTTGATCAAAGTTGACGAAATAATTTTGGACATGGCTACAAAAAGTATAGGAAAATGTAAAAAATACAACTCACATCAAACGTAACATCCAAAGCCACAACTTTGCATGACTTAAGCAGTTCTAAGTTTCGCTAAGTTGCAAAATACAAAATTCTAGTACCATCAATTATACACAAGTTATGAAACAGCATTTTTCGAGCGGTTGTTAACTGAGAACGTTCCTGAAGTCAAATTAATAAACAGTTCAATAAAAAGTTTGGAATCCGATGAAAAATTATCAATTAAAATTGTTTCAAAAAATTATGCCGTCATCTAAAATTATGTCTTGTGTACATAAAGTCCGTGAGAAGTGCCCTCGTGAGAAGTGTCTCCTGAGAAATGATCGTGAGAAGTGTGAAAAAATTCGTAAGAATTGACCTAGTGCCTAAATAAATAGCTTATATCGATAGATAATTTGTTCAATATGTTGCATATGCTTATGGATAGTATAGAATTGTATAAATTAACAAAGTGTCTAACGCAAAGCACAAAGAACCTATAGCTTGTTTAAAAGAGCATTTCTTGAATCGTACGTTGTAAGTACAAGTAGAGAGATACTTCAATTGATATTTACGGTCGATTGTCTTATGACTACAGAGTATTCAAAAAATCTCCGATATTTTTACATCTAACGTTTTGAAGCCTTATACTCGGCTCCAGCAGTAGTGTGTCCAGAATTTTGATTTTTTTTGGTTTTGGGGGGACCACCTAGATAAAACCTAATTTTTCTAAAAGAATTTGTCAAATTTTTGCCAAAAATGCCATTTTTCTTAAGAAGTTTTCGGAAGGGGTGCTTTCCCACTTACTGGGCACGCCACTGCGCTCCAATACAGTTTTTCTGATGCGATCTTTTGCAGTATATGCAAGTTAGGGATGAAGAAATTTTGGCAAAAATTATTTTTCCTCTATGCGTACTTTTTTTGCCAATACCTATTTCTTTTTGCACTCCCAAATGCCAATTTTGGATATTTTTTCATGAGCTTCAATATTTTCTGGCATAGAATACAAAATCTTATTCATACTAGAAGCACGATAAGACACAAAATAATGATTTCAGTGAGATCTTGTATGCCACTGTTTTGAAAGTTCATTCAGTGACTTTTACGTCGCACAATTTCTTCACGTACTGCGGGAAGCATTTTCATCTTCGGGTTTGTGCGCAAAAGATTCCCTGCATAAAATTATCCCCGATATGGTTCATTTTTAATAAAAATTTTCCGGTCCCAAAAATCACAAAAATGCACTTTTTTGAACCACCTTGTAGATTCAAAATGGAGTTTCATTTAGATTTCACCTCAATACTTCATAAAGCCCAAACCCAATGAAAATGAAGTTTTCACCTTAAATTGTGCGCTAGTTTTGTTGTGTTTTATTTTATTCTTCTTTGCTTCCGTTTTAATCGTTCGTATTTTAGATGCTCGATTATACAGGGTGGCGCAAAAAAGTCCTATTTTATCTTAATTCACAAAATTGAACCCAAAATTTTTTTTACTAAAAATGACTCCATTAGGGGTAATTCGATCGGGAAATCGATTGCGCGCATTTTCAAGCTTTGGCAATCGATTCCCCGCATCGAATTACCCCCAATAGGGTCATTTTTAGGAAAAAATTTGGGTCCAAAATGCATGAAAAATGGTAAAATATATCTTTTTTGCGTCACCCTGATCGTATAAAAAAGTACTTCCTCGTTTTCTGTTTCCAAAATTGAATGACCAATTAATCGAAAATAATCAATCGGATTTCATAACGATTCAGAACACTGATGTGCTTAATCTTGTGGTAAAATGTGAAAAAGAGGATAGACAATTTAATGAGAAATTTTTTATGTTCGCACTATAAACATTACGATTAATATGGTATAAAGTTTTGTCTCTTGTACATAAATTATTATCATTATTTTCAATTTATAAGGCTTATTATTTTATTAAATAAAATCATATCCCAAATGAAGCTTATTACATTATACATCATATTAAATGTTCAAAAAATATTATGCATAGTACCTCTTTCTCAATTTTATCCTTTTGGTCCAGCTGCCGGTGACGCTAGGCTACCAAATGCTAACAATGACGGGTAAAATTTAGTGTTTATAATAGAGATCGAAAGCCGGGGGGAGGTCTCACATTTTTATCACCAAATTGAATTTTACCGTGAAATCGATGTTCTACAAAGGTGTTCCCCATAAAATTCCGGGTTGAAATGAAATGGCCACTCATTGACAATACTGTTGAAAACGGAAAATCTTCTACTGGGAACAATGGAAATCTTCGTCAGGGACCCGATCTTGGTTCACTGTTTTCCAGGCTCTGTTTTAGAGACCGTACTATACGATATTTTTTCGAGATTGATATATCGATCGTTAGTTTTTCAATATTATCAATGATATATTTATCGACATCATAAAATATCGATCGCGCTTGAAATTTTAGCATAGGCCTAAGTCTAGGCTTTTCTCTTTCTAATATGTTCTTGAAAATTTTTTAGTGTTGGTCCTATTAGCTTAAGTGTAAACTATCCCTTCTTTGGAACAAACAAAACTTCATTATACGTAGATGTAAATGGAGCTATAACTTTTAACAGTATTCTTTATCAATATACCCCTACATGTACTCCCTATTCAAGTGGTTATGGTATAGTCATGCCATATTTGTATGTTTAACTTTTATAAATTTTCCAAAACCATTGAATATTTTTTATATAGATTCTTTATTTTTAGTTGCGATATCGATACTACCTACACAGGAAACTCATCATCTATATGGTATAGACAGACTACAAGTGCGGACGTAGGTCGAAAGTTTGAAAAAGATCAATTTTATCACCGAGATCTTTTTTATTCGATTTATCTTTGGGGTCTTTGACCCTTCTCGTCGCTCCATTTCAAAACCTTCCTATCCCATCGAGACTACAGCTGATTCGAGGAAGGAGTGTGAACCACATATAGGCTCCACCAAAGATGGAGCCCATATGTGGTACCCCTCCACCAAAGATAGCAAAAAATTGTGCATGGGTCTACCGGACCAAAAGCATAAAGGCATCCTCCCGCAAATTGTTGGTATAATTTTGATAAGCATTCATTTTAGGTACTAAATCAAGCTACAATAGATATAAGTAATGCATTTCCATCGCAATTTTGTAATATCAGCATGACTTGGGCTTTTGTCACAACATGGTATAATGTTACATTTTGGGGTTATAGCTGCAGCCAACCTAGTACATGCTATGGCAATTATGATTGTGCTCCGAGAAACACATTTCAAGTATATTCTAAGTACAATTATTTTAAAGAGAGATAGGAGATAGAGACAACTTATGTATGAGGTGCTGATAGGCTTTAGAGTGTGGGGAGCAGAGATGGAGAGCAGACCTCTTAGTTTCAGCCCCCATTGGGCTCCGGTTAGGTCATTAGCGTAGGTAAGAGGGAAGGGGCAGGTGCCCCTCCCCTAAAAAAACACCAATCATAAGGACCATTTTATGTTTTTGGGAAAACAGCAAACTTTTGCGTAAGTGCCCTCCCCCAGCCGACCCTTCTCCCTACGCCACTGGGTTAGATGGCCCCATTCTCTTGAAGATCAAAAGTCCTTGGAACATGGGCGCTCATCAGGGCAAACATATGGGGTTAAGACCAAGTATAGCTAAGAGTGGTCATCTTGGAGTTATAGGGTATGTTCCGGGATTTTAATTATCTAAAATAATGAAAATGTCTACCCTCTTCATAACATGAATGGTAGAGCAACTAATTTTTCATTTTTTATAGAGCGTTTTGACCACAGATGGTGTACATTCATTCGCTATATTTTACTATAACAACTTGACTTGGACTACCGCTTGTTTTAGTGGATGTGCTAGTAGTTGCACAGGAATGGCAAGCAGCGGTAGTTATTTGTTGCAAATAAGCTTTAACTCTAATTTTAGGAGGGTATCCTACTAGAGTAGGATTTGATGCTGGCGACGGAGTAAATTATTTAAATGCACCTAATTCGTGCACTAATAGCATTGTAAATATTAGCATGGACTCAAATGTGGGTAGTGATGGTGTATTTGTTTATAGAGTTGATTCGAATACGAATAATAATCCGGAACAGACGAATGTGACTTGTATTCTAACAACAAGTAATCCATGCTTTCAAAATCGTAAATTGAGCCTTTAGGAGGGTAGACAAGGGCGTATAGTGTGATTCCCGAGAGTGCAGAAAAAAAGTTGCCGAATATAGTGCAGTAAATAAGAAAGCATCGTTCTGCAGTTTTGAGATAAGTTCAGCAACGTTGAGATAGTGTTGCATCCCGAGATCGGGATTCGGTTCATGGTCGGGATGGGATTTTTCGGGACGAACAAAGTCGGGACAGTTGGGATTCGGGACGAGATGGGATTAAGCCTCAGGATTTTCGAGACAAATTTTTTATTTTGTTGAATATACTCTTTAAAGGTGAAATGTGTGTCTCTCATTGCAGGCTAACTTTTTTCGCCTAAAATTTTTTTCTTTATGACGATCCTGCACTCTGCACACCATACGTGCACAAGGACTTAGGAGTGGTTGCTTCGATGCGCTATGATTCTGGATCCGCATCATGACGCGCGTCATGACACGTACCATGACGTGCGTCATGACACGTGTCATAACGCTGTGTTATGATGTCATGACACAAGTCATGACATCATGGTAAGTGTCATGATGCGTGTCATGACGTACGTTATGCATCATGACGCGTCATAACACGTATCATGACACATATCATGACGTGAGTCATAACACGCATCATAACGCTGCGTCATGATGTCATGACGCTGAGCATGTGTGGACTAATGTAAGGGTGAGTTTCGTTTGACAAAATCAAGAAATTTTTTTGACCCGGTACGAACAGGATTCACACGCCCCTTTTAAGCTAAATTATAAAGCAAAACAAGCGGCATGAAGCATGTTAAAAAGGTTCATAATGCATCAGAATGGCATAGAGCATATGTAAAGATTCATAGCGCATCATGTGAACTTCACCCGCCTGATGCGCTATGAATCTTTAAATTTCCTGTCGATGCACGATACATGGCTTAGGAGTCTCCCTCTCCTTGTGCATGTATGCTGCACACCCCTAGGAAATAAATATGCGAATTTTGAGCACGATATACGCGGCGACAAATTTGGCACTATTGCCACCAATGCTGTAATTTTGATCCAAATTTGGGGGGGGGAGGAGTTTGGGTTTGGAGGAAGTTGTGGACTTTTTCTTAAAAAACTTCCTCGAAAATTAAAAAATTTTCAGGTTTGGGCGAAGATTCAGCAGCCTCTCCCCAAAATTTGACACTTATTGTATATCGTGCTTGAGCAAATTCGCATATTTATTTCCGGCGACAATGTTTATTACCTTTGATAACTTGTGCATCCCTACAAAGTATTAAAACTATTCCACTTTTTCAGCTACAACATCAACTTCGACCTCTACAACGACAACTTCAGAGCCTACAACAACCTCAACAACTTCGACCACGTCAACAACAACTCCAGAGCCTACAACAACCACGACAACTTCAACCACGTCAACAACAACTCCAGAGCCTACAACAACCTCAACAACTTCGACCACATCAACAACAACTACAACGCCTACAACAACCTCAACAACTTCGACCACGTCAACGACAACAACTACAACACCTACAACAACCACGACAACTTTGATTCCTACAACAACAACTCTAGCACCTGTTTGTTGTCCTGCTCAAGGTGTATGGTCTCAATGGAGCAATCCGAGTGGTTGTAGTGATACTTGCGGTGCTTGTGGGGTAGCTATAAGACAACGTTATTGTTTGACCGAAGGGAATGGATGTCCATGCACGTATTGTATAAATTCTAGGATTAGTTTATAAAAATTTTTAGCGGGAATGATATACAAAATGTACCTTGTAATTTATCACCGTGCAAATATCCAAGAAATTCATGTTGTATTGGAAAAGCCAACGTCATCAATGGATCCATTATATGCAACGTGGTAATCTTATATAAAATGTTCCTTTTTAAAACTGATTTTTTAAATTTAGTCTACACCAATTGAAACTCCAATTTCTCTATCATGTACTACAGTTAGCCAATCAACAGTTAGTTAATCAATTCATTTACAGGGTGTATATAAAGTTCCCGTAACGTAGGGGAGGGGTTGGTCAATGATAGCGTTATCATACGCTAGAAAATTTTTCTTAATTTCAAATTGTACGGGTACTTTACATACACTCTGTAATTTTTAAGAACGAAATTTTTAGTTATGTTGTCCATCTGGAGGTACATGGAGCGAATGGAGTACTTCACAAACATGTTCTGATTCTTGTGGTTCCTGTTCTCAATTAACATATACTCGCACATGCACTTCTATACCAACTTGTCCATGTGCCGGAAGTTCATCAAAAACTGTCAATTGTAACCTTACTCCTTGTAAATACCCAAGAAATTCATGCTGTGGCTCTTATAAGGTAATATCTGAAAATGGACAAGTTATATGTGGACCACAGGTTAGTTTTAGCATAGATAAATAGATATGTTTTCAAATATTTATTTAGCCCGTTGAACCGACTGTTATTCCATCAACTTCGATGGTATGTACTACTGTGCCTGGTGTTGTAACTGGATCCACAACGTGTGCCCCTGGTGGTGAGTGGTCATCATGGACACAGGGTACATGTAGTGATACTTGTGGCATGTGTGGCACCCAAATCAATACGAGGACTTGTTTATCTCAATCTAGAGGATGTCCATGCTCGTATGTTTTTAGTTGCAAATGTTATTATCGTGCCTCGGTTAGCACAGTTAAGGGACTAACAAAACATATAAGAAAATGATAAAAACAATAGGGAAACTACTAGAATCTTTCTAAAAGATATGTAACCTTCAAGGATGTCTAGTGTGAAACCTGGAAGCTGAACCTTGCTTCCCAACTGAATTTAGAAATTCCTTTAATTAAAAAGATTTTATTGAAAACTAACTTCTATACTGAAAGTTTACAAAAAAGAAGAAGATTTTATAGAGATTTTATACATCAGAGTTCAAGGATTTTGCGACTACAATTGTAAATAAGGGTGGTACCATCCTCAAAACGATAAAAAAAACAGTATTTTGTGACAAAAATAATCCGTGCTATAAAAGTTCAGTGAGTCATAAGATTTTGTAGGATTTTTAAAATTATGGAATTAGGAGGGTCAGAGTACTACAGTTATATTTATAATTTTTAGTGGCGCTTCATCCAAATCAGTTGCATGTGCACCAACAGATTGTAAATACCCTCGAGCTACATGTTGCTCTGGGTATGCTAGTTCCGTTGTCGATGGTTCGTTTGTCTGTGTTCCAAAAAATGGATAATAAAAAATAAATAGAATTTATCACATAAAAGCCATTATTTATTTAATTATTAATAAAGTTTGTTATTTGATATGTAAAAAATTTTACATCTCGTCCTTTAACCAAAATTTAAAAAAAAGAACCCTTGTATAACTGACTCCAAGGACAGCATGCTACCATTGAACCACTTATGGTGATAAATTTAACCCAAGTATTTTAATATATTTTTTGAAAAATTATAGCTAAACGTTATTTTAAATATTTTTTGATAACTTTATAGAAAAAATACGCTCTTAGCATATTTTAAAAAATTGTAAAAATTCACTTTCTAAAAAATAAATTTTTATCAAGCAAATCTTGTAAATAAAAAATAAATTTTATATATATAAAATTTTTGACGAAGCCGTTCATAATTGTCCCGTCTCCATTTAAAAAAACCGCGTTAAAAGATCTTGCCGTAAAGCTAGAATATCTTGAAAAATGTTCACCATAGTACCTGTTGGACCACTGTGTAAATGAATCATCATTACACTTTTTTTTATCAACAACTGGTTTATTTATTAATTACACTGCCTAACATCTTCTTTTCCATAAACTAATCAATAAATTTGTTTTTTCATTAAATTTTCACTTTTCATTTATAGGAAATTGGTTTTTTTAATTAAATAAAAAATAGTATCAAGGGGGCCGAGCGCTACCACGCTAGGAGGAGAAAAGAAAGGAATCTCCGAGGGTGGTCCGAGCGGAGATTTTCATATGCATCCCTGCGTGGTCGTGTAGCGAGAAAAAGATTATTAATAACTAATTTAAAGCTAATATGAAGCTAAAGATTAATTATAACTAATCATAATGCATTCCTGCGTGGGAATTTTTTTGAGGGGTACCCCCATAAAAGTGGTGTCGATCATCTTCTCTCATCGTTCTCTACAATTTGTGTTTTAACGTCCTTGGTTTAAGACACCCTATCTGTAAGATTCGACTTTTGACCAATAGTAGGGGGACGTAGGAAAAAAGTGTCTCAAAAATTTTTGAAGTTACAACAATCTTGAATTATACATGATGCTTATTGGAAAAAGTTCAAGAATTTTAGCACGAAAGTCTAGCCCTGCCGAGATACAGGGTACCCAATTTTTGACTTTTTGCCGAATTTTACCCTTTTTTGTAATGCACATAGCTCAGCGAGGTTAAATCCAAATTTGATGATCTTGGGCTTGCTAGATTCCTTGAAACATGAGCTACAAATATTATTTTGACGCCTTTACCACTGCACCATGGGTGATGATTTTTTTTCGACGTGACGGAAAATGCCCTATTGTTATTTCGTTTAATTTCTTTTTTTAGATACACCCATGATAGTACAACCAGGGACTAGTAATCAACAATCATTAGATCAAATCTATCATATCCCTAAAGATAAGGTCAGTAGTAATGCTTTTTTCTCTAATTCAACACATCAAATTAGATAAAAGTAATTTTTAGATAGAACCCGTAGAATGTCTAGGATTCGGAAATTTCGGAAGTGTTGCAAAGGTTTTATGGAATAAAAAAGGAGTTTTAAAGATATGTGCATGTAAAACCTTGCATGACATTAGAAAAGCCGATGAGCTAAAGAAGGAAATTCTCAACATGATTAACCTTAAGGATGACAATATTGTTGAAGTGTTTGGATATTCTAAGGAAGAAACAACAATGAGCTTAGTTAATAATTATAATTTAAATACTCCCTACTTTCAGAATTTCGTTAACAATCGAGCTTTAGCTTATTTTCCAATGCAATCGAAAATGCTGAAAGGTGGTGGCAAGAGTCAAAATTCAAAATAAAGGTCGCCAATCGACTCAGCTCGCCGAGCGCTTCAAAATGAGTACCATATCATGGGGGGGGGTTGAGATTTTCCCCTGGCCCAGTGACTAACGCGCTCAGCCTTCACACAGAGAGCGGGTTCGATCTCGCGCTCTAAAGTCATTTATAAATATTTTGTTGTCAATAGTCATGAAATTTTTTTAGATTATGGAATTTTGTGATGGTGGCTCTCTAGAATCTCGTTTAAAGGATTCTCATAAGCCAAAAATACTGGTCACGGTTTTGAAAGATTATGCGTATCAAATTGCTAGTGGAATGAACTATTTAGCACAACATAATATTTTACATAATGATCTTGCAACCAGAAATATTTTATTAGCAAACAATGAACAAGTATACACACTGGACCGATTGCACAACTGATGCTATAGCACTAGCTGCAGCTAATGCTAATAGCTACAGCTCGTTGCACAACTGCTGCAATAGCTGCAGCTAACGCTAATAGCCACAGCTAGCGCCATCACTGATGCTAGTGATATAGTATCTGTTGTGCAACCGACCCATTTTGCAAAACAATTTAAAACAAAATTTTAGACAGTAAAAATTGCCGATTTTGGTCTTTCACGTATGATCAAAGACGATGAACAGTATTATTTTTTACGCTTATCTGCCCCAATCCCTCTAGCTTGGGGCGCTCCAGAAGCATTACTAAATAGAAAATATTCAATTTTATCCGACGTATATTCATATGGAGTTACATTATGGGAAATGTTTAGTTATGGTTCAAAGCCCAACAAGGATCTTTTAAATCCACCACGTCCAGAAGTAAGTAAGATTATTTTCTGACCCAGGTCTGGCCGCAATTTTTACGGCCCTAAAAAATGAGCTAGGTCGGGGTTTATTGTGGCCCGATCCGGGCCTTAAAAAATCGCGGCTTTTTAACACTCTCTGATCTTGACTATGGGTGACATTTTTTGAAAAGCTCTCCGTGAATGTAATAAATTTAGATTTTCAAACAAATCATGAAAGGGGACATTTTTCATCGACCAAGTGCATGCCCGAAAGCCATTTATGATTTAATGAAAAAATGTTGGAATATTAATTATCATAAACGCCCTGAATTTGGCGAAATAAAAAACTTTTTATCAAATCTCCATATTCAAATTATGGTAGTTGAAGTGGACTATAATGGAGAAAATTTTTATTTTCAAAAAGGTTCACATGTAGTAGTTATTGGTGAAAAGTACGTTTTACAAAATTTGTGACTCATTGTAACTTTTCCTTTAGATAAAAACTCCGATCGTATAAACAAAAACATCGTAGTATGCGCATAAACTATGCCACATGCAGTTGTTTTTCTAGCTCGGGCGAAGGGCGGCCATATGAAAATCAATACTCCACCATTTTTTCATAAATATTAAACTAAATTGGGTGAACCGGCCTCGCAGCTAGCGACTCCACTCAAATTGGGAGAGGTCAACAATTTTTTCTTTAGTTTATTATTGTTTATGCTAAAATTATCAGAAATTTTGGAGCTTGTTCACTATTTATGCCCCATTTATCATGATCCAAAATCAAAAATTTTTTTAAATCAACTGAAAAACTTCTATTTAGGGGTTTTTTAGTCGAGGAACACGTTGATAATGTTATTTTTGCTCGAAAAACTATAAAAAATGCTGTAAACTTCAAAAATCTAGCTATGGCCCTGGGGTTAGGAACGCATTTTCAAGGTTCGGCAATACGCGAAACTGATTTCTCGCAAAACCCCCATAAAAAATTTCTACCAAAATAGCCCATATAGGGTTATTTTGGTGAAAAGTTTAAGAGACGATATCTCGAGATTTCGAGCCTGAAAAATTTTCTTCTCAAGAAAATGACAAAAACTAGCAAATATTAACCCGTTTTTGCCGAAAGGTACATATATGTACCGCAACTTTAAAAATCCGTATCTCCATAAATTTACATC
>JAQGBS010001038.1:0-17513 GCA_034698545.1 Acrobeloides obliquus | reverse complement strand
AATTACCCATAGGTACCATATTTTTGGGCCAACTCCATATCATATTTGTGTATACCAGGACGTAATTGAAGGAGATTTCCCATAAAGAGATTAGGTTTTTGGTTGGGAATTCCATGACGATCGAAATAGGTTTTGTCATAGTAAATGTAGCTAAAATTTCATCAATGGATATATTATAAAAAATCGGGGTGGTTCCTCTCGCATTAGGCGAATGGAACCACCCCCATGGCGATCCAGTGTGCGACACGGTTGATATACATTTCGAAAGGCTCCTTGTGATATTTCGAAAGTTAACATTTCGAAAGTAAAGTCCTTTTCTGCCGCCAATGGGAAAAGTCCGGAGCGATGGCCAAGTCACAAAGTGGTCCAAAGCGCAGCCCATGCGATGGCCTAGCCAAGTGGTCCAAAGAGCAGCCCATCCGATCTGGCAAGATATGCAACGGGTTGTCCCAAAAACCTGATGGCTCCCACTCCTTTCCTTGAAGTCTGGATACTGAGTTTCATGTATAATTTTTTGGAGGGGAGTGCTTTTACAACTTATTTTGACTCGATAAAATAAAATTTCAACTGCGGGGGATCGAACCCTCCTCAAAATGAATTTTGAGCCACTTGCTCCTGCACCATCAACACAGTTTTTTTAGCGAGAAAATTCATATAAATCTTACATTATATAACCCAAAATCGCCGTAAATATCAAAGCTATAGCCGAATAAAAAGGTAGTAGCTTAAAAAAGGAATAGGAAACAGCTCCAATAACGACAAATTGTTCACCTATCCCAAGTTGGACATCCATTTTATACAAGTCAGAAAAATAACTGTATAAGCAATTAACTATGAGCAAATTCAACAAAAGCTCACTTATAATACTAATATTATTTTTCTTTTAATCGTTTGATCTACGTGTGGTTTTTCATTTCTTTTTAAGTGCATTTATACTTTTAAACGACTGAGTAAGTACGAGTGGCTAACGAGTGAACACGCCAAAACACGGCAAACACACAATTTTCCTTATTATCAAATAGTTTTGATGTGCATTTGCCACCAACATATACACAAATTTTTTTGATAACCACTGAAGGGCACAATTTTTGTCGATTAGTAAAATTGTTAAAACTAAAAATCAATCTTTGTCGATTAGCAAATAAAATGATATCAAGAAACACATTGTTAAATATGTCATTTTTATAAACCGAACAAAGTTTGGCCTCATATTAGCAAAGATCGATTTTAACTCAAATTTTCTCTCTCAAAATCGTTTTTAAGACTAATTTCAGCTTTAAAAAAATTTTTTTTGCTCATTTTGGCTAAAAATCAATTTTTAAAATATATAGGGGATCCTACTACTGTATATTAAACGTGTAATGTGTCTGTCTGCACCAGTGGCGTATCCAGACCTGCATGAACGGTGGGGGGATTTGGAATCGGTACTCACAAAAATAGGGGGTCAAATTTGAATATTTTCGAATTTTATCAAAATCATAAGGGGTACCCTTATGTTTTTTACATAATTTTTTCCAGAACAGGAGGGGCGGTCGCCCCTTCTTTGGCTACGCCACTGGTCTGCACGGACGATCTCGAAAAAGTTTGATTCAAACCTTCATTTGCCCACTTTTATGCGCCGTGATTAACATTAAAAAAATGCATTTAAAAATAAAATCCAAATATATTATGAAACAGTACAATACAAAATTTTTGTTATGATCTTAAAGCTTCTCCGCTCTTACATGCAAAGTTTCTTTCGGTTTCATCAATCCTCGGGTGTCTATCTCTAATGGAAGATTCTAAAATAATTGTTTTGATATTCTGAGCAAAATTTGAAGCCATACCTAGTGGCGTATGGAGGATCTACTAGGGGGTCCTTCGCAAAAAGGTCGTTTTTCCCACAAACATAAAGGGAACCCTTGTGATTGGGATTTTTTAGAATTTCAGCTCTCGAAGGGGCACTTGCCCCTGGTGCCCCTTCTTATGCCACTGGTCATACCGGTGAATTTGGTGCAGGATAAAATTTGTAATTTTTGATCATATACGCTAAAGTAGCACGAATTTCAAATTCAGCAAATCTCATGCCAATACAATTTCTTGGGCCATATCCGAATGATAGAAAAGCGAGAGGGTCTCGTTTAGCTTTCTCTTCGGGAGAAAATCTAAAATTTGGAAAAAAATTTTTAGATATACTAGTCCAACTTTTAAAAGTTGGACTAGTACATCCGCTCAACAATTTAATTGATCATTCAACTTAAAAATTTTTTAGCTCAAAATTTTGAACAACACACACCTTTCCGGATCGAATTCATCCGGATTCGGATAATACTTTTCATCATGATGAATCGCATAAATCGGTACCGAAAACATGAAATTTTCTTTAAATTCAATGCCATTGATTGTTATTGGCTTCGTACACACTCGATTGGCCCTGAAATTTAATTTTTCTTCAACAAAAAAGGCACTAGTATCGGATTATCACATCACCAAAAAAGCGGATTTAGTTCACAATTTTTTATTCAAAATTGTTTAATACTTAAAAATAATTTTTTTAATGTTTTCGATAAAATACTTTATGAATATCTCAATTCTCTTTAACGAGTGTGAGATGAATCCGGTTCTAGTGCCCAAAAAGACCAACCTCGATGAAGTTGGATACATTCTCATCGTTTCAAAAATGACTTGATTCATATATTGGAATTTTGCAATATCATCATATCCGATATCTTCTCGGTCTTCTAGGATATTGTTGATTTCGTCTCGGAGTCGGTCTTGAATTTCAGGGAGTTTGGCGAGAATGTAAATAATCATGTGAAGAGTTGTAGATGTTGTTTCGTAGCCAGCAATTAGGATGATAAAGGATTGAGCGAGAATCTAAAAAACGAAGTTTTCATGCAAACATATAAAATGTAAAGAAAATTCGGGGTTATACAATAGCAGTGACGTAGTCAGGGGATTGATCGTTGGTTAATTGTTTCCAAAATCAGATTTTTATCATGAATCAGAATCAGCCTCACCTCAATCCGACTAATAGACTTTTTCCATTTCCCGCCTCCATTTTCAGTATAATCATGGATAATATCCGAATCTTCAGTCGACAATTTTTCATCTTGACTATTATTTTCTTCATCCAATGCATTTAGCAAAAGCTGAAAACAGTCTGTATATTTCTAAAAAATTAAATTTTTAATTTTTTGGTGAGCAAATTTCCAACCTCAGCAGCCTCTTTATCCGCTCTTCTCTGATCCAAAATTTCTCCTAATACTTCTTTGAAAAAGGTGTTTGTTTTATTCATAAACAAGGAATATCCTGTTAGCTCTTGGATTTTTTTAGTGACGTTTGGGAAAGTGACTAAATTTGAATATTTAATTTTTCTTGATTTTTGGAAAAAATTTACGCATGAACAAAATCCGTGGGTTCATAAAGTTGATTTTGAAAATTTTCTTGGCTTCTTTTAAAAATTCGGTTTCTTCTCCTTGGAAAGCGTTTACTTCGAGGCTAAAAGCGGCTCTAGCAATGACATTCATGGTCAATTTTTCCATGGTGCTAAAAAATTTTAAAGTTAAAGGGGTGCATGCCCCGTCTGATGATTGAAAAATTTTTTTCTTAAAATTAAAAAAATCCTATAGGGGTAATTTTATGCGGTGAATCGATTGCGCGCCTTTCCGGAACGTGAAAACGCTTCCCTGACTTTGATTCAGGGAAAAAATTGTTTCTTACAGCGAAAATTTAGCTATTACCTTGCTGTTAAAAATGGAAGGCTGATGCGCTACCGACTGGGCCATTAATCCGATTTTGCCCCGCAATGTATAAAAACATACTCTTTTAACGGGATATCTTTTTCTTCATTCGCAAACTGCTCTAGATAAATTCCCAATTCTTTTGCACATCGGTTAAAAATCGGCACCAGCTAAATTTTTTTAAATTTTGTACTTTTTCCTTCAAATTTTTACCCTTTTTATCTTCCCTGTCGTAAAAGCGGGTGTAATCAGATTTCGAATCCTTCTCCAATCATCGCCAGTTTTTACACTTAGCGAATTAGAATGCAAATTTTCTTTGTGACCACTGCCTACTTTTTGGTTGTTCTAGATTTTTAAATTTTCAAAAATAAAAAAATTTGTATAAAAAATACCGGGCGATCAACAAAATGTGAAAAATCTTTCACCAAAATGCGGCGAAGCATGTTTAAATCGGTTGAAGCGATATCATATCCGCCGAATATATATGAGCTAAAAATAAGGCTATAGAAAAAAGTGAATCATGAAAATTACAAGGTGCCCGCCAAAAGGCAATTTTTCCAAATTTTTAATTTTCTTCAAAATAGCCCTATAGGAGTTTTCTATGCGAGGAATCGATTCCGGGCATTTCCGAACCTTGAAAACGCTTTTTTCCCCAACTCTGATAGGTCACTTTGGAGAGCATTTTCCCAATAAAAAGCTCAAATTTATCGGACATATCATGTTTCGGTCATATTTTGATATTTTAAATTTTTATAAAATAGTTTATTTAGCCATACCTTAACATTTATGAATAGATGGAACACTATTCAAATTTTCTCTGAGCAGACGATATTTGAAATCGGATTTTTAACTTTGTCCATATATTTGGGCACAGCTAATATTAGGCACCTCTTTTAGTGGTCTTCAATATATAGGGAAAGCCGCCTATAGGGGCAATTATGAGCATTCCTGAACCGCGATAGCGCAATTTGACCATGAAAATTCGATTTTTGGCGAGTTTTAAGAACATAATATTTATGGTCAACGAAGCGTTTTCCCGTTTCAGGAATGCGCACAATCGCATGGAAAACCACTACAGGGGCAATTGGAGCAGTGATAACGAAACAGTGATAACACAATTTGATTTGTGAAAAATTTATGTTTTGACCATGAAAAATTGATGCTTGGCAAGTTTTGAGGAAAAAATGAGTATTTCATGGCCAACGAAGCGTTTTCACGGTTTGGGAACGTGCGCAATCGATTTCTCGCATAGAAAAACCCCTTTGAGACCTTTTCGATTACCTCGCCTTCTTGCAAATATACAAAATAAAACGTTTTTTGACTTTCGGTTCAATACACCAACCTTTCTCTGAATCAGAGTCAGAGAAGCGTTTTCAAGGTTCGGGTATGCGCGCAATCGATTCCTCGCATAGAAAAACCCCCTACAGAGCATTTTCCAACATTTTTCCTGCCGAGGTCAGAATTTTCCTGATTTTGAACACATGTGGGATAGAGAGGGCACACTTTTTCAAAATTTTGCGAGAGGGTCTGACCCAAAGTTGCGGGGAGGGGGTCATTTTTTCAAAATTTTCAATAAAAAATGTTTTTTCCAAAAATTATAAAAATTTCGAAAAAACATAAAGGGGACCCTTATGATTTTGGGGGTCGACCCAAAAATTACTTCCCGCCTAAAAAACTCCTGGCTATGGCACTGATGTGCACCCCTCCATTCGCCGGCTGAAGCTACACCACTGATATCGACTGCGCTATGATTATATTTTGATCACAGTCGCCGGAACTTTTTTAAATTTTTGTCTGTTTTGAAAGATTACCCATAGGTGCCATATTTTTGGGCTAACTCCATATCATATTTGTGTATACCATGACGTAATTGTAGGAGATTTCCCATAAAGAGGTTAGGTTTTTGACTAGGAATTCCATGGCGATCAAAATATGTTTTTTCATAGTAAAGGTAGCTAAAAAATTTCTATGTAAATTATTGGCGGAGGGTAAAGGGCGATCCTACATCTCGCCCAAAATCAGCTCGTCAAACGACATCTCGCCCAAAATACAACTCGGCTACTTCTCGCTTATACCAATCGACTCTACTCGATAGTTTTTTGGCCGAGTTGTAGTTTGGGCAAGATGTCGTTTGGACGAGCTGTGGTTTGAGCGAGTTGTCGTTTGGCCGAGCTGATTTTGGGCGAGATGTAGGGTCGTCGGGTAAAGTGATTTGTTTGGAGTTTCTTTTACAACTTTCTTGACTCCATAAAAATTTCGTCGATAAAATAAAATTTCAACTGCGGGGGATCGAACCCTTCTCAAAATGAATTTTGAGCCACTTGCTCCTGCACCATCAACACAGTTTTTTTAGCGAGAAAATTTATATAAATCTTACATTATATAACCCAAAATCGCCGTAAATATCAAAGCTATAGCCGAATAAAAAGGTAGTAGCTTAAAAAAGGAATAGGAAACAGCTCCAATAACGACAAATTGTTCACCTATCCCAAGTTGGACACCCATTTTATACAAGTCAGAAAAATAACTGTATAAGCAATTAACTATAAGCAAATTCAACAAAAGCTCACTTATAATACAAATATTATTTTTCCTTTATTGTTTGATCTAGGTGAAATTTTCACTTCTTTTTAGGTACATTTATACTTTTAGACGATTGAATAAGTGTGCAGCGGCCAAAGTACGGCCAACGTGTGAGCACACTAAGACTACAAATATGCAATTTTCCTTACTATCACATAGTTTTTCTGTACATTTTCCGCCAACATGTACACGAAATTTTTTTGATAACCATTTGAAGGACATAATCTAGGACATTAAACGTGTAGTGTGTCTGTCTGCAAGATTGGCGTATCAAGACTTGCATAAACGGTGGGGCGATTTAGGATCTGTACTCATAAAAATAAGGGGTCAAATTTGAATATTTTCGAATTTAATCAAAATCATAAGGGGTACCCTTATGTTTTTTACATGTTTTCCAAAACGGGAGGGGCTCACTTAGCTACGCCACTGGTCTGCACGGACGATCTCATTTGAAGTTGGCATTTTGAATTTTAATTTTCAGCCAAAACCCTGATTTCCAATTTTTCAGGGATTGGCGGGAAATTCAAAATCGCAACTCAAAAAATCTCGGAGGGGTTAGACTTTCGTTCCAAAATTCTTTTATTTTTTCCAATAAGTGCCATATATACTTTATGATTTTTTTAGTTTCAAAAATTTTTGAGACACTTTTTTTCTAGGTCCCCCTAGAACTCATTCTTAGAGACAACTTCTCTTAAAAATAAAAACCAAATATATTTAATAAAGCAAATTATGAAACAGTACAATACAAAAATGTTGTTATTATGATCTTAAAGCTTCTCCGCTCTTACATACAAAGTTTCTTTCGGTTTCAACAATCCTCGGCTGTCTATCTCTAATGGAAGATTCTAAAATAATTGTTTGGATATTCTGAGCAAAATTTGAAGCCATACCAACTGGCGTATGGAGGATCTACTAGGGGGGTCCTTCCCAAAAAGGTCGTTTTTCATTAAAAAAACATAATGGGAACCCTTATGATTGAGATTTTTGAGAATTTCAGCTCTCAAGGGGGCACTTGCCCCTGGTACCCCTTCTTATGCCACTGGTCATACCGGTGAATTTGGTGCAGGATAAAATTTGTAATTTTTGATCATATACGCTAAAGTAGCACGAATTTCAAATTCAGCAAATCTCATGCCAATACAATTTCTTGGGCCATATCCGAATGGTAGAAAAGCGAGAGGATCTCGTTTAGCTTTCTCTTCGGGAGAAAATCTAAAATTTGAAAAAAAATTTCTAGATGTATTAGTTCAACTTTTAAAAGTTGAACTAGTACATCCAGAAAAATTAGCACATACTAGTGCGTCAAAATCAGGGTCGAAATTTCATAGGAAATTGCCATTTTTGATTGAAAATGCTCAGAAATTGACTATTTTTTTTATCAAACAGTGATGAATTTCAAAGAAAAAATGTAAAATTTTGGACGGAATTTTAAGTTCATAACAAATTTGAGCTCAAAAATTTGAATTGATCATTCAATTTAAATTTTTTAGCTCAAAATTTTGAGCAACACACACCTTTCCGGATCGAATTCATATGGATTCGGATAATACTTTTCTTCATGATGAATCGCATAAATCGGTATCGAAAACATGAAATTTTCTTTAAATTCAATGCCATTGATCGTTATTGGCTTCGTACACACTCGATTGGCTCTAAAATTTAATTTTTCTTCAACAAAAAAAAGTACTAGGATCGGATTATCATATTACCAAAAAGCGGATTTAGTTCACAGTTTTTTATTCAAAATTTTTTAATACTTAAAAATACAGAGTTTTAGTACTTAAAATTCGCATAAATACAAAGATATTTAGGTGCATTTCGGCCCCTCCCAAATTTGGGGAGGGGCCGAAGTACATAAGTTCCCAAATGCGTGCCCGGAATTTGCGGCGGGCTTTGAAGCAAACGTGCTACTCAGAGGGTGTTCTCTTCGGTTCACCCCGTCCTCTGGCGGCCACTCCCAAATTTTCTTTAGACACTTCCTTATTGCGCTCAAATTTTTTTGCATGGGTCATAGGTCGTCGATTGTTTCCAATTGCGGGCGTCGTGAAATGCATAAATGCGCTGCGGCTTACAGTCCAGACTCAATAGGGTTCGAATTTCGATAAGATCCTCTTTAGATAACACGGTCATTTTGAAGGCTAAATTTGCAATTTCAGTGATAAGAAAGCATTTTCAAAGATTATCGACGCGCGCAACCAATTTCTCGCATAAAAATACCCCTAATAGGGACAGTTTTAACAAATTTTCGCAAAAATCGAAGCGTTCCGGTTTTTTTGGGCCACCCTGTAATTTTTTTAATGTTTTCGATAGAATACCTTATGAATATCTCAATTCTCACTAAAAATCGCAAATTTCCATTAAAAAATCAAAGAAAAACTCATTTGAAAATCAAATGGTGAGGCGAATCCGCTTTTTGAACGATTGTGAGGTGAATCCGGTCATAGTGCCAAAAAACCAACCTCGATGCAGCTGGATACATTCTCATCGTTTCAAAAATGACTTGATTCATATATTGGAATTTTGTAATATCGTCATATCCGATATCTTCTCGGTCTTCTAGGATATTGTTGATTTCATCTCGGAGTCGATCTTGAATTTCAGGGAGTTTGGCGAGAATGTAAATAATCATGTGAAGAGTTGTGGCAGTTGTTTCATAGCCAGCAAGTAGGACGACAAAGGATTGAGCGAGAATCTAAAAAACGAAGTTTTCATGCAAACATATAAAATGTAAAGAAAATTCAGGGTTATACAATAGTAGTGGCGTAGTCAGGGGGTTATAGCCCCTTCCCGAAATCCGAAAAATTTTTCTCTTGGTCCCCCCTTATGTTTTTATCCAAAATTTGTGAAAATTACATTAAAAAATCCTAATGGCCCCCCATTATGTCATCATGAAAGCGTTGCGGCGTCATGACGGCGTCGCTATGTCACAACGGTGTCGCGTCTTCATGATGGCATTGCGGCGTCATGACGGTTCGCGACGTCACGACGCATCACGATATCATGAGAGTGTCATGGCGTCATAACGGCATCGTGACGTGAGAAAAAATTGTGTGAGAAAAGATGGGATCCTTTTTTAATGTTTGATTAATCGTTTCAAACATCGGATTTTTATCATGAATCAGAATCACCTCAATCCGACTAATAGACTTTTTCCATTTCCCGCCTCCATTTTCCGTTTGATCATGGATAATATCCGAATCTTCAGTCGAAAATTTTTCATCTTGACTATTATTTTCTTCATCCAATGCATTTAACAAAAGTTGAAAAAAGTCTGTATATTTCTAAAAAATTAAATGTTTAATTTTTTGGGCGTGGTGAGCAAATTTCCAACCTCAGCAGCCTCTTTATCCGCTCTTCTCTGATCCAAAATTTCTCCTAACACTTCTTTGAAAAAGGTGTTTGTTTTATTCATAAACAAGGAACGTCCTGTTAGTTCTTGGAATTTTCTAGCGACGTTTGGGAAAGTAACTAAATTTGAAGTTTTGATTTTTATTGATTTTTGAAAAAAATTTACGCAATAACAAAACCCCTGGGTCCATAAAGTTGACTTTGAAAACTTTTTTGGCTTCTTTAAAAAATTCGGTTTCTTCTTCTTGGAAAGCGTCTACTTCGAGGCTAAAAGCGGCTCTAGCAATGACATTCATGGTCAATTTTTCCATGATGCTAAAAATTAAAAATTTAAAGGGAAGTGCACGCCATGTGATCGAAAAATTTTTTTCAAAGATGATCTATATGGGTAATTTTGTGCGGGGAATCGATTGCGCGCATTCCCGGAACATGAAAACGCTTCCCTGGCTCTGATTCAGGGAAAAAATTGTTTCTTACAGTGAAAAACTTGCTGTTAAAAATGAAAGGCTGATGCGCTACCGACTGCGCCATTAATCCGATTTTGCCCCGCAATGTATAAAAACATACTCTTTTAACGGGATATCTTTTTCTTCATTCACAAACTGTTCTAGATAAACTCCCAATTCTTTTGCGCATCGGTTAAAAATCGGTACCAGCTAAATTTTTTTTAAATTTTGTACTTTTTCCTTCAAATTTTTACCTTTTTCATCTTTCCTGTCGTAAAAGCTGGTGTAATCAGATTTCGAATCCTTCTCCAATCATCGCCGGTTTTTACAGTTAGTGCATTAGCATTCAAATTTTCTTTGTCACTCATTTTTAGGGGGTTCTAGATTTTTAAATTTTCAAAAATCAAAAAAAATTCCTAAAAAATACCGGGCGATCAACAAAATGTGAAAAATCTTTCACCAAAATGCGGCGAAGCATGTTTAAATCGGTTGAGGCAATATCATATCCACCGAATATATATGAGCTAAAAATAAGGCTATAGAAAAAAGTGAATAATGAAAATTACAGGTGCAAAAAAGACCCCAAAAAAGACAATTTTGCGATTTTTCCAAATTTTTTATTTTCTTCAAAATAACCCTATAGAGTTTTCTATGCGAAAAATCGATTGGAGCATTTCCGAACCTTGCAAACGCTTCCCCAACCCTGATTCAGCAACCCTGAAAGCCTGATGTGATACCGACCAGTGGCGTAATTAAGGATACATCATACGTGGATAGTGAGGCTTCACTTTTTCGAACTCTTGGCTATAGCACTGATATGCACCCCCTACATTCCCGGCTGAAGCTACGCCACTGATATCGACTGCGCTATGATTATGTTTTAATCACTGTCGCCAGAACTTTTTAAAATTTTTGTCTGTTTTGAAAGATTACCCATAGGTGCCATATTTTTGGGCTAACTCCATATCATATTTGTGTATACCATGACGTAATTGCAGGAGATTTCCCATAAAGAGGTTAGGTTTTTGACTAGGAATTCCATGGCGATCAAAATATGTTTTGTCATAGTAAAGGTAGCTAAAAAATTTCTATGTAAATTTTTGGGGGGAGAGTAATGTGATTTTGTTTGGAGTTTCTTTTACAACTTTCTTGACTATAAAAATTTCGTGCAAACTCCGAGCATCGTTGTGTTTGTTCATACTAAAATTTCGACTTCCTGGGATCGAACCCTCCCCGTTCAGAATTAAAGGACCGGGGGGGGGGGTTGCACAAAGTAAAAAGTTGAAAAAAATGCACTAAAAAGGTGCATTTTTTGTTCAACTTTGCACTTTTCATTTTGTGCAATACCCCCCCCCCCCCCAGTCCGCTCAGAAAAAAACCTATATAAACGTAATATATTCGGAAAAATCATGAAAAATGGAGCGTTCTTCGTTTTTACGACAACTTCTGAATCGTTATAGTTTTTGAGATTGTGTTTGAAATTTAATTTTGGGTTCATGTTTTCGTTGTAATACACAAAAAATTTTTTTGCTAAAAAACCTATACATCTAAAACTTACATTATATAACCCAAAATCGCCATAAATATTAAAGCTGTAGCCAAATAAAATGGTAGCAGTTTAAAAATGACATAGGAAACAGCTCCAATTAGGACAAATTGTTCACCAATACCAAGTTGGACATCCATTTTTATCAATCGGAAAAATATACTCAAATAAATTCACAAAAGTTCACTTATAAAAATAACACCATTAATTGTTTGAGTGTTAGGGCTGGTTTTCACTTTCATGTGTATTTATACTTTTAGTCAGCTGCATAAGAATGCATCGATTAAAGAATGAGCACGAGAAAGCACGAAAAACAGCAACTACACAATTTTTGTTGCACTCATCCAGTTTTTCAGTGCACTTCCCGCCAACATGAGCACGAATTTTGTTTTGTTAACTACTCGAAAGACATAATTTTTGTCTCTGTGGTGATTAATTCAGATAACATGAGACCATAAAACACATATTTAGATGTCATTAAAAAATTTTTTATTGTGATAAATAAATTGCATGACATTGCAAGACATTTCAAAACATTGCAAAATAGATATGCTATAAAAAATAAGGCACTATGCTAATATGAGGGATTAAAAATAAGATAATAACAAAAAATTAAAATGCCGGTAATAGTATGATTTAGGTATCCCGCCCAAAAATTTTCATTTTTTCAACAAAAATCATCATTTTTCCACCAAAAGGGAAGGCTCAGATAAAAAAAAACAGATAAGTGGAAAAGATTCTCCATATATGAAAACCTAACCCCTATATCAGAAATTTTTTCCAAAAATTCAACCCTAATTTTTTATAATTTGATGAAAACTCAAAAATGCTTTCAAAAAATCATAACAAATTAGGGTTTTTGTTTAAAAACATTGCTAGTGGGGGTAGGTTTCCCGTATATAGAGAATCTTTTCCACTCATTTGATTTTTGATCTGAATCCTCCTTGCAATTTTTTAGTACAAACCGTGAATTTTGTCCCCCGTGAAAATTGTCCGTGAATGTGAAAATTGGGTATTATAACTTTCGCCACGAATCTCGCCACACTAACTTTCGCTACAATAACTTTCGTCACTTTCGTGTCAATAAACATATTTCATTACAGACTAATTGAGTTGCTTGATTTGCAATAAATATGTATATTGACAGGAACGTGGCGAAAGTTACGTGGCAAAAGTTATGTGGCGAAAGTTGTGTGACGAAAGTTGTGTGACGAAGGTTATAGTTTTTTGGCAATGTGGCAAAAGTTGTCGTGAGGAACATGAAACGTGGCGAAAGTTATAGTGCCGAGAATGGCAGTATAACTTTTCGTACAATTGTTCTGCACAATTATTTTTCGTACGAACTTTTCGTGCATTATTTTTCTTTTAAAATAGCTAGCTCGTGACCAAAAAAAAGTTTTCAAGATTTTTGGATGCGCGCAATCGATTCCTCGCATAGAAAAATTCTAGTTATTAAAAAATTTTTTTTTGTCTAAAAGTACTTGTACGAAAAGTTCGTATGAAAAATATTTGTACGAAGAGTTCCGTATGAAAGGTGACGTACGAAAAGTACCGTACGAAAAGTGTTTATACGAAAAGTACTTGTACGAAAAGTCCGTACGAACCACAATTATACGAAAAGTTATACTGCCCCGAAAGTTGTCCCAGTGCCCCTAAATCTTACAAATGCCTAAAAAGCCTATATAAAGTTTTTGGATCACTTTGAAAAGTTAAACAATTGTCGTATTTTTTCCAGGTTGACGTTGAGACGTTTCCTAATTCCAATCAGAGATTGACAAGATGGGCAGAGGTGAGCAACATCCTAAAAGTTACAGGTACGAAACGCCGTCTGTTTCAAAAGATTTTCCATTATGGAATTTGCATAGTATAAAAAATTACATGAAAATGCGAAAATATTTTGAAAATGTACTAAATTCGAACATGGGCAACATTTTTGAAAAACCAACACAATAACCAATTGGCTATGAAAATGCGTATGTTTTGCGCAAGTTTGATTAATTATGGAAAGTCTACACGTGTAGAATAATTTTTACCTTGATACAATTGATCAAAAATGGCACTGGCAAGAACAAGAGACTACATCCGGCAATAATCATTAAAATCAGCGCCAAAATTTCACAATGTATGCTATTCTCATAGCTTGCATATGACATAAAGATCGAGAAAATAAGCACCACTAATATAAACACCATTATTCCAATGAGTATTGATAATGTTCCAAATTTGTATTTGACATCAGAAAATACGATTTCGGCACATTGAGGGCACTAAAAAAAGAAAAAAGTGGTTATTTTTTGGTTTTGTAGGGACCATACTCTTATATCATCCGAACTTAATGAGATAAGAGAAGGAAATCCGTAAGCCTAAGCCTTTACTTTACTTGTTTCTGTATAAAATGTACCCACTTCCTAACATATCACTTTTCATTAAATTTTCTTTTACTTTTCATGAGCTAAATCTTTCTTTTATTTTCCCTTGGCCGGTTCATCTTCTTATGTCAAATTTGGCTTACCGTTACCAAAACTTTTTTCACTTCGTCCACTTGGGGTAAGGGGGAGGTAGGATTAAAAAATCGAAACCGATCCTTTTTCGAAAGTCGAAATCGGTCCATTTTAAAGTCGAAAAAGTCGAGTCGAACAATTTGAACACTACTGTACCTTGATTCTAGTCGGATTCAATGGTAAAATCTCTCGATATCTTCGTGTTCTACTTTGTTCTCGTTCCAAGATAAGTGGACTCAATTCAGTATATGTTGGGTTGACCAAAGTATCTAGCTCCGTATAAGGAACATTATTAGATATGCTAGACAGACGATGAATATGACCATTTTGATTTTGCTGCTCTGACATGCATAAACTATAAAAAAATAAATATAGGCAAAAATAAATTCGAGGCCTGGTTATAGATTCTATGAATGGATCTTTGTCCTTTTTAGGAGAAATGAAAGAAGCAAGTCTGTAAAAGTTCAATGGAAACTGGGAAAAACCATAAATTGAAAAACGTTAAATGACCAGCCCAGTCAGATAAAAGTACCAATAATTTATATATATTTGAAAAATTCAAGAAAAATAAAGCATTTTTTGTTTTGACAGTATGTGCTGAATCACTATAATTTTTTTAATTGCATTTGAAAATTTCGTTGCTTAATGCGAGAAAATTCAAAAAAGTTTGTATATCACAGCGAAAACATGTATAAAACAAGGAAAAAACGAGATAAAATAAATTTTTACGACTATCAAGAAAGTTGAACTAAAAATAAAAGATGGCATATTTTTCAGCTCGATTAACGAATAAAATGATAAAAAATTATTAGAATTGAAACTTGATTTGGGTTATTGAAACGAAATTTTTTTTAAATTTCAAATATTTTCGCTTCAATAACCCAAAACAATTTTCAAATCAAATTTTTTTGGTAGCATTTTTTTCGTCTCATCGAGCTGAAAAATGTGCCATCTTTCATTTTTAGTTCAACTTTCTTGGTAGCCGTAAAAATTGATTTTATCTCGTCTTTCCTTGTAATGTACATGTTTTCGCTGCAATATACAAACTTTTTTGAATTTTTCGCATTAAAAATCGAAATTTTCAACTGCAATTATCTCGAAAACTATAGCGATTCAGCACATATTGTATTAAAAAAAATGCTCCATTTTTCTTGAATTTTCCAAATATGTACAAACTATGGGCACTTTTTTCCCATCTTCAAGGTACGAGGTGCAGTTGCTCTTCTAAATCCGGGAATGAACTAAGTTCATGCCATGAAATATTCAAATTAAACAAAAAAAATCGAGTGTTAAAAATGTCAAAAACTATTCAAAAATGATACAAGAAGGTAGTCTTCAATTCAAAAATTTAATAACAATAGTTAAATGAATGCCATTCAGTCATCTTTTATTGATTGAATAAAAACGCTTCATGAATAAAAAAATGACAAAAATGTCTCGTGGCATAATTTTTTTTAATGCTAGTTTTCAAAAACATATTCATTTTGATATTGTTTTTATAGCGAACTTTCCGTTTCGAAAAATTGGATAGAAATTGAAAAAAATTAAAAAATTCGAAAAAAATTGAAAAAAAATCAAAAAAATTCGAATTTTTTAATATTTTTTTCATTTTTCGAAAGAAATCGAAAAAATTGAACCGAAAAACGCAAAAAAATTTTGGAACGATCCCTTGAGTGCCGAAGGCGCTCGGTCTCCCAGTTCTGTAAAAATATGGGTAAAATACGTATTCAGGTTCGATTCCCGGCGAAATGTTTTGCCAGCAAACTCGTTTACTCAAATAACTTTAGATCCTTTTTTAATGATTTTTGTAGGAAGGTAGATGAGACCATAAGCAACATAATAAAGTTAAACAAATAAACATTAAAATTTTAACTTGGGAATATACCCATTTTAATCATTAGACGAATCTAACGTCCTATAACAACATCGTATTTGGCTAAAATCTTTTCCTACAAAAACTCCCAGATTCCCCTTATCCAGCGTTGGTCGACCGTCAAAATCGGATTTATGGTTGTGGAGATATGAATTTTTAGAAGCTGCTTTATTCATCTTGAACGCCCTGTACAACTATCAAATTCTAGATACAGCTTTGAATCTCCTTTTTACCAAAGCTAAAAAAAGAATCATAACGCTTTATTATGATGACGAAGTCTTAATTTTTTTCTCCTGTGTACTTTTTGTTTCCAATAATTGATTTCGCATGATTCAATTTTAATTAAAAATAGTGCATCACAGCAAGAGCACGAAAGTTATGCATTTTATGTACTAGAAAAGAATGTGTTCACGTTTCTAACACATGTTTTGAGCCATTTTTATGAAAAAGAGGAGTGTTGAGCCTGAGAATAACAAAGATCAAAATTATCTACTCGAAGAAATTGTTTATTTTACGATAAAAACGCATTTTTCTTTGAATGAGGATGAGATGAGGATATAGACTGTTTTCTTGTACACATAAATTTTATAATTTAGCTCTTTTTTTCATAAAAATGCTTGGAATTGGAGAACAATTTCTCTTATTCATAATTTTTTGTATCCTAAATTTTTATTTCCTATCATTTTATTTTGCTATCACATGTCTGGTCATAGCCATTGCTGTTGTTGTCCAGTATTACCGCATTGATAAAAGCTATTGGAAAAACCATGGAATTCCTGGACCTGAACCAAATCTAATTTTGGGAAATTTGAAGGATTTTGGTAAAGGAATGCATGAATATGATATTGAATGTACGAAAAAATATGGGGCTACATATGGGTAAATTTAAAAAAACTTCTTTTGGGGGACATCCTCATTAGCCTCTTCTCATCCTTAAGTGCCATAGCTAGGATTTTTTCATGGGGAGGGTAAAGGTCCCAACTCTAGTTGTCGACATTTTTTGGTCAAAAACATAAGAGGATCCTTTGGATTTTTAAAACTTTTTTTAGCCTTTGAGGGGTACATATACTCCCTGTACGGCCCTGCCATCCTTCTCCCCTCCCTCCCTTAGAGACCCCTTTTCATTAATGATCCACTTAATCCCGAAGATCTCCTTCCCTTAGTGAGGGTTTGACACTTTTTGAGAGGCTCTCTGCTCTGAGTGTCATCTCTACTTTTCCTCTCTATTCATTTCTTGAGGGTACCCTCTAGTGGCGTAGCTAGGAGAGATTAAGGGTCTGGCTGCGCAACTGGCCCTCTCCCCAAGTGGCTTATGGAGAACGGTCACCTAGGGGGAGGACTTTTATTCCTAAATGTTCCAAAAAGTCGAAAAAATCATAAGGCAGAAGACCTCTCATTTTCGAAAAAAATGAATTTAAAAAATTTTAGCTCCTATTTATTCGGTTTATACGATTTATGTTCAAGTGATCTTAATATTTTACGACAGGTACTGGT
>JAQGBS010001037.1:0-17519 GCA_034698545.1 Acrobeloides obliquus | reverse complement strand
CAAAATTTTGGGTCATCAATTAAAATCATTATTATGAAGTCTGGGCAACAGTGCCATTTTCAACAAGCAAGCCATTCATCATCTTGATAACACCGTTACTTGGCGAAATTTGGCCCTTAGACAAGTCTTCACCGGCATAGCTGACCAATGGCGAGATGTAGACAGGATTTCCGTACTTATCCCCAGAAAGTTCGACACCTGCACGAGCCAGCCAACGGCGACATTCGGATGCAAAATCCCGGCGACACGTTGAAATGCAATCACGACCAACATGTTCGGCATTCTTTAGCGGGCTGAATTCTTCATGACGCAATACTTCCCATACAAGAAATCGTCTAAAAATTTTTTTATCAACTAAAAGAAAAAGTCAAATTTCGTATAATATAGATACAGTAGTGTTGCTTGTAAAAAATAATAAAAATGTCAATAAAACCACTAAAAATGACATCAAAATGTAAGGAAAAATGTTGATTGGGTTGTAATAGCTATAATCCGGTAAAAATAATGACTTTTTGTATAACTTTTTTTATAAAATTTTCTTCAGATTCACAGCTTAAAAAATAGCTATCTTTCGAAAAAATAGGATACAAACTCAATTTTTGGTGATTTATTGAATTTTGAGCAATTTTCGTTGTGTTTTTTTTGTCAACTTCAAGCGGCCATATCTCGATGAACTTCAAGATTTTTCAAAAACTTTTGTTACACATAAATATATATGGCTCCAGCTTGAAAATGAGCTATCATAAAATTGGCTTAAACCATGATTTTTGGTGAATTTTTTACAAATGCATTTAATCCAAAGCCGTTGGGGAACTGCCCCTTTAGCACCACTACTCTCTTATTTTTTACTTTGTAACCCCCTATTCTTATACGGCATCACCCTACGCTTAAATCTTACATATTCAAAGACACTTGCTTTGCGTGCGGAAACACATCGAAAACAAATTGTTCCAGCTTAATGCCATTCGGCTCTTTGGGCTGTACTACGGTGTTAGTGCTCAAATCAAGATATGGTATCTTTTTCTTGGCCACATGAAACGGCAAACGAACTGATTCATCGCAAACTTTTTCCAAGAAGTCCATCGTGAAATAGTGCATGGCAACACTGCCGGCACGGAAAGAAAGTTTGCCATTCGGGTCACGTTTTTCGGCCAGTTCTTTTGGGATTTCGGAATATTCAAGCACACGAACATGACCGGATTCCAGGCAAACAACGCCAACTGATTCAAAGGGGTTGGTTTTTTCAACTGTCTAAAAATTGGATGTTTTTAGACAAAATGCTGTTACTAAAACATGCGAATTTTAAAAATTTATCATGGAAAAGACGTGCAGAGAGAGCCAAAAAACCGTACTTTGCAATTTTGGCAACTTATTAATTTTTTTCAAAAATCACTATAAGGGGTATTTTCATGAGAGAAATCGATTGTGCGCATAAAAATACCTCTTATAGGTAATTTTAAAAAATAAAAATTTTTCACCAAAGAAACGCAAAAGTACGGTCTTTTTTGGCTCACCCTGTAGAATAGAATGGTAACTCTCAAAACCTACTGTAGCGGCGCAATCAGCATTCATATCAATAGCGCATCCAACTAAATGAGGATCTGCTATGCGGCACAAAATATTATCGACACAATAGATATGGAAATATTTGACACCACGACTTTTCAGCTTCGGCAATAACGGGCGAATAGCAGCATAAAGTCCACCATTTCCATCTAAAAATGTTGTTACACATTTCAATATTTTCTACTACATCGTTAGATTTTTAAAAAGTGCGAAATCCTATAAAAAAGCCAGTAAAATGACTTTTTCTAAGACTTTTTAGAGCATTTTAAAGTTATGACACATTTATGTTCCTAACTCATAACACAAAATGTGTTATTTGGCAGAATCAACAAAAGAAATCAGCAAAAAATTTGTTTTAACATAAAAATTTGTTCTTTAAACTCTTGAAACACAAGCTTTGGTCTCCATTGGTCTCAAAAAATCAACACAAGATCACAAACGTTTAAGAAAAGAGCGATAAAATAAAATTACCTGGAGCGGTAGCTAGAGACGATCGAGAGCTCAACAAAAACTTTCCATTCAAATCAAAGCATGGAATTTCAGCCTGAGAAAATATTGTAACATCATCCATAGATATGCCAACATCTTGAACAACTTTCACTAAGTGTTTGCGCGTTTCTTCGATAGTTGAGCTACTCGTCATGACCAACCTAAACAGTTCCACTTATTTGGCAGAGATTATCAAAATACAATGCACTACAAATAGTTAAAACAGAACTTACAATCAGGTTATATATACAGTGCCTTAGTTTAAGTCAAAAAAATTTCGATGTTGAGCAAAAATTCAAAGCCCGCAAAAGTTGGTGTTAACACCAATTAACACCGAGCGATGTTGTTAACACTGATGTTAATTTTTATTTTTCATTGTGTTCATAAATTCACATAAAAATCAAGTTCAAATTGAACCTATAAAATGTAAAATTTTCAAAATTTTCCAACATAAACCCCCGGCTTTATTAAATAAAGCAGAGGTTTTGTGTTGGAACTGTTTGAAAATTGGACATTTTATAGATTCAACTTAACTCGATTTTTATGCAAATTTCAAAGTCTAAGAGCCCTGGTTGTGTTGCACTTATTACGCCGTAAATAAAACTCAATCGGTGTTTTTTGTGAATTGAGCAGTGACATAGCTAGGAGAGGGAGAACTCGGGGTGGTTTCCCATTCCTGGAAAAATTAAATTTTTTCCTAATAATCCCCCTTTATGTTTTGCCCAAATTTAAAAAAAAGTCTTTTTCAAAAATTATAATGGTTCCCCATTATGATTTTTTACCAAAAATTACTAGTTTTTTCACCAAATTTTCCATTTTTTCCAACAATAATTGTAATTTTCTAAGCATTTTCAGCTTAAAAACAAGCAAAAATTTTCGCCTGTAGCGCTGGTTTTTTCTTTAACTAAAGTTTTCCACTAAAATTGTCGAATTTTTTCGTTTTTCAACAAAAAAATCCCAAAATTTGATATTTATTAAAACCAAAAATTAGTCATTTTCAGTATATAAATAAGTATTTTTCAACAAAATTTTCGTCTAAAATCGAAATTTTCTGAGCGTTTTCAGGTTAAAAATAGATCTTTTTCAACAAATTTTCGCACCTGTAGGAAATTTTTTAGCTTTGTCTGGCTAGATTTTAATTCCACAAGTAGAGTAAAATTACGGCCCTGGTTATACTGATTTTGAAAAAATTTTAAGCAAAATTGGATTTTTGATAATAAAAAAATTCAATCCTTACCATTGAATAGATGGAGACGAGTCCGGATATGCTTCTTTGGCAAGTTTCAAAAGTCGCGCAATTCGCGCTGCTTGTATCCAAAGTAACGAGTCAGTCGAACTTAGGCCTAGTCCAAGATTGATAGTGCCTTTTGGTTGATCAGCACCTAATCGCGTCGCTTGACCTCCTGCCATAACTATTGCCCCGACTTCACCGCGAGAAATAGCTTTCAAGCCTAAAATTTTATACAGTTGATAAAATAATTTTTAGAGCTACTTCAGCTCTTATATCCCATTGATGTGTGGTCTAAAATCAAAAATTTTATTTCTCAAAAATGACCCCTCATAAAGGATAATTTCATGCGGTAGATTGTGTGCAGTGCCAAACCCTGATTATGCTTCCTTGATTCAGCGAAAAATTGTGTTTTTGAAGAGAAAATGGACATTTTTTCTCATTTCAAAAACCCGAGTTTTTCTCTGTATCAGTCAGGAAAGCATTTTCAGAGTTCGGGGATGCGCGTAATCAATTTCTCGAATAAAATTACCCCCTATGGGATCATTTTTGAGAAAATTTCGAAAAATAAAATTTTCGATTTTAGACCACGTTCAATGAGGTATAAAAGCCAACAGTAGCTCCTAATATTTTTCTACCAAGATTCCAATATTCGTCTTTAATTTTCGGATCAAGTTCGCTTTTAACAATGTGTCGATCTTCAGAAATCGGCGATATCTGTTCGAAACTCGGAGGCTTCAGCATTTGAACTTCTTTAAATGCCTGCTCGTACAAGCCAACATTAATGCCATCGATTTGAGAAGCAAGTGAATGCTTTTCTTCATCGTTAAGTTGATCCCAGTATGTAAGAACATGTGACTGACCATCACCAAGTTTGCTTGACAGTGTTTCAAATGATGTCATGGCTTAAATAAGAATTTGAACAAAATAAAGGGCATTGAAAAATATTGAATCGTCGAAAAAGCAATAAAAATTTTAAAAAACATATGAAAGACCACTTTATCTACAAGACCAAAGTGATAAAAATAAAATTGCATTTCGCTTTTCTCAAATAAAAATTTAACTAAAGTCTGTTTCATGGCCAGATTCCAAAAAGCTGAGACAGCATGGTCTAGTGATTAGGATGTTGGCAATTCATGTTATTGAGCACGAGTTCGATCCCACTAGAGTCGAAATTCTTATTTTAGAGAATAATAAAAAAGTTGTAAAAGCAACCGGGGAATTAAACCAGCGACCCATGATGCAGAACATCTTTTCACAAAAAACTAATGATATGCAAAATTTTTTCATGTTATTTTAAAACAACTTTTTATAATTCTCTAAAATAGAATTTCGACCCTGGTGGGATCGAACTTCACCCAATAACATGAATGACCAGCGTTCTAGCCATTAGGCCATGTTGTCTCAGCTTGGCCATAGAACAGACTAGTCTATTTAGTTAACTTTTAAGATTAAAGCGAAATTTAAATCGTTTAAACAAAATATCAACAACAATAACAAAAATATAAGATCAAGATCTTCGAAGTTGAACCATTTCACGAAGATTCTTTTCCGCCTCGGCTAGGCTTTTCTGTAAATAATCCTTTTGCCGATCCAAGGTTGCAATTCTTTCGGTGCAAACACGTATGTCCTCATCTTGTCGCTTGATTTCGGATTCAACAGTTTCTAGCAGAAAGACCTAAAATTTCCAAACATTATCAAGAAGTGAAATATCTAATATTTCATTTTGGAGGAAGCGAAAATGTTTTCAACTTTGATAAAACATACGCGTCCAACACTGCGGTACACGGGACGATCTTCGTTCATGGTTGAAAGATGTTCTTTGACTAATTCAGCAATGCGAATATTCTAAAAAAAGCTGATTAAAACTTTCAAACAATGTTGAGTATAAGTTTAGCTAGCATTTACGATCCTTTTCAGAACCAACCCTATACAGAGTGGGCAAAAAAGCCATATTTTTGCATTTTTTTTGGTAAAAATTTTTTTTTAAATCACCCATAAGGAGTATTTTCATGCGAGAAATCGATCGCACGCTTTCTCGCATGAAAATACCTCTTATAGGTGATTTTTGAAAATTTTTTTAATTTTTCGCCGAAAAACGCAAAGTACGGTTTTTGGATGAAATGAATACCTGTTTCATTGCATGTTTTGTACTGTCTCCTTGATGAAGTTTTTCTTTAGTATCTATCATTTGCATTTGTAGATCTTGAAATGCCTAAAATGGTTTTTTGAATACATTATTTTAAAGCAATTGTTATACTATTAGTTCTACCAAAACAGACCTCAAGGGTGAGCCTGCCCTCGACAGTAGTGCAGCCAAAAATTGGGAGGGGGTTCGCGCCATACATATCCAGAGGAGGATGGTCCCCTCCCATCACCCACCCACGGGAAAATTTTTGAGGAAAAAAATTACAGGAGAGACGAAGATAATATTGATAAAATTTCATCCATCCATACAAGTAGACGAAAAACATCCGCCCGCTCACCCGAGCCAGTGTCCTCCCCATTGATGCCAAGAACATTTGAGAAACACAATCTTCTAAAAAATTACCTTTCGCAATTGTCCATCAAAATCCTCAGTTGTCATTCTTCCAAATTTTGTCCTGGTAATCGTTAATCTTCAAATAGTCTAAAAATACATAGTTTACAATTGAAAAAATTTATAAGACATTTTACAAAAAAGTATAAAAAAACAAAATTGTTACAAAAACGCGACCGTTTGGTAAATGACTAATTTTGTAGCCTCCCACACTGGTACAGCCGCATGAGGTCCGAAACATACATGCACAAGGGGGGGGGGGGAGCTTTTTCAACTTAAAAACAAGTATTTCTCAAAAAATTTTCTGGCTTTTTCTTACATATAAGGATTTTAACAAAAAAAATTTCGCCCGTGAAGCGCCAAAAAAAGGTCGTCAAACGTACCGCATCCTCTCTGAACCGACCAACCCCTTAAATTTCTATGATTGCCTACTTCGTTTAGAAGGTGATTCTTAATGCCTCAAATCCTAAATTGGGGATAAATGGGCTGAAAACGATATTTTTAGCATATAAATAAGCTATAACATGCAATTTTTTATTCAAAAGAGATGGCACCCATCTATTTGTACCAATTCTGCCACGCATAAATAAAAGAATAGTTAAGAAAACTCAATTATTACTATTTCATACAAATAGCCAAAACAGAAATTCTTTTTAAAATAACGCAACAATTGACTTAATCATTAAAACACTGCTTCAAAAAAGATTTTTCTTGGCGAGTACTTTTTGCCCCCTTGGCGAGGACTTTTGCCCCTTAAGCGAGAATATACTGCCCCTTAGCCAAGGACTTTTGCCCCCCCCCGTACTACACGTGCACGATAGATGGTGTATGTGTACTACACTAGTAAGTTAAAAATTTGCTATTCGATTCCGATCGCCTCAAAAATTATACCAATCGCCTGACAATTTGAGGTGATCCCCCTCAATTTTCTGCATTTTGAGTGAATCGATCAGAGAGGTGGCACCCCCCCCCACATGTGTTCCGATGCATAAATACAGCGAAAAAAGTCTGAAAAATGACTTTAGAAGCTTATAACTCTGGATGGGTAAAAGCTTTTTACTCCGTTTTTTTATTATTTGATAGAGCAGGTGTAAAACTAAAAAGTGACGTTTGGATTTGATGTGAAACGCTTCCTATAATTTTTTATGCCGGTTTTAGTGAAAAAATTTGACTTTTTTTAAAACTAAAATTTGACTTTTTTCACTAAAACCGGCATAAAAAATTATAGGAAGCGTTTCACATCAAATCCAAACGTCACTTTTGAGTTTTATACCTGCTCTATCAAATAATAATAAAAACGGAGTAAAAAGCTTTTACCCATCCAGAGTTATAAGCTTTTAAAGTGTGCAGATCGAGGACGGGTCTGTCGGAAAAAATTTGTAGTAAGAAGTAGCAAAAATGCCTGAATCAAGGCCAGGAAAGTGTTTTCACGCTCTGAAAATATTTGCAATCGATTCCCCGCATAAAATTACCCCTAGAAATTCATTTTTAAACAATTTTAAGAATCGACGATTTTCTCATAAAAATCCGAAAATGTTTGATTTTCGCTTTAATACACCCATTCCCTGAATCAGGGTCAAGGAAGCATTTTCAAGCTTCGGGAATGCGCGCAATCGATTTTCGCATGATTTTACCCATATATAGGCTGTTTTGACAAAAAAAAATTTTGAAAAAACTTCCGGCACAGACTTTTTTCGCCTTAGAACACATGTGCCCCGTTGCCCACGTATGATATGGTTAGAATTAAAGTTGCTCAGAATGATCCAAGGAATCCAACGACCTATCGTTCAACCCCTGGCTGAAATTCAAGATTTTCGTGTCAATACACCGACCAATTCAACTTGCGGCACAACTATTAACGCCGCTGATAACATCGTGCCGATCGCGGCACGACTGATAACGTGCAGCTCTGAGTAAAATTCCAAAAATTTACTGAAAAAAAATGACTTGTTTGATAAAAAAGATCAAAAAATTTTGGGGAAAATCCATAAATTACTCCCCCCTAAAATTTTTTCTGCCTACGGCACTGCAATTAGCAATTTCGTAAAATTATGTTTTTTATAGCCATGTCGAAAAATGTAATGTATCTAATTCTTCGAAGTGATCTTATTTCCCTTCCTGGTTGGACCTTGGGCGCTGTATTTACACAAATTGCACATGCCGGTATACATTAAAGGGAGTAGGAATAGGGTTGTTAAAAATTGAACTTTTTTTCTATTATCGTGAGTTATGAACAGGAGGGGGGAGGTGGCTAAGTGTTCTTATTAAAGGGGTCAAATTAGGGCCCTTTCCCCAACAAATTTTTTTGAAAAATGACTTTCTAGGGGGGAAATCGATTGCGCATATCCCTGTCGCGCGAAAATGCTTCTTTCATCTTGTTTTTGCGAAAATAGCACTATTTCACGTTAAAAATAGTGAATTTTTTCGCGAAAACAAGGTGAAGGAAGCATTTTCACGCGACAGGGATGTGCGCAATCGATTTTTCACCCTATTTTTACCCCTAGAAGGTCATTTAAAAAAATTTTTTGGAGAAAAGGCCCTAATTTTCATCCCCTTTAATAAGATTTGTTATTTTGAGAGATCAAATCTTATTTTTTCACTGTTTTTTTAAAGAAATTTTTAAGCAACCGCTTGTATTTGGACTTTTCGAGATGATTCTAATGTTATAGCATATATGATGGAAATGGATAGTATGCACAAAGTCACATTAAAAGTAAGCTACTGAAATTTCATTTTTTACAGATTGTGCCGAAAAAATTTTTTTGCAACAATGAAGCAAAAATTTTTTGCTTCATTCTTTGTAAGGAAAGTTTTTTGTATATTGAAATTTTCGCTCTAGTGGGATCGAACCTGCGGATCCAACGTTGCTTAACTTGCCAGATCTGACGAGCGGCTTCTTTATCCACTTTGCCAATTAGCCGACATTTTTCGTAAAGCTAGCCATGAAAAACGTTATATATTGGGTTGTTCAGATAGTTCGCAGACTTCACTTTTCTTTTTTGTTATACTCTATTGATAGATTATAAAAAGTACAAAAGATAGGTCCACAACTTTCTGAACAACACAAATATTTCCCTCCTCTTTAATATAACTTCTAGGTTTTATAAATGGTTAAAAAATTTTAGGTCGATGATGAAGATTCCCTAGTGAAAATAAGTGAAAGATTGAAAGAATCGAATATTGACCATAAAGTTTGGGTTGAGGACAATATGCCAGTTTGTATCGCAATCAAGCCTCAAGATCGAAGCAAACTAAAGCCGATTATTGGGAAATTACCACTTTATAAATGATTTTTACTTTACCTACTTTGTTTGTATTTCTTGTTGATGGTTATAAAAATGGTTAAAATTCGAGTAGTACGGGACCGGGATTTTTGGGAAAAGTCGGTTTCGTAAATGTGCGCAATCAATTTCTCGCATAAAATTAGCCCTAATAGGATCATTTTTGGAAAAAAATTTTCGGGTAAAAAAACATGAAAAAATCACCCAAATTCCATTTTTTTCGATACACCCTGTAAAAAGTCGAAAATTTTCATTTTTTCACCAAAATGCACCATTTTTTGCCAAAAATTGTCATTGTTATGAATATTTTTTAGGGGTTGGGAATCCCGACCTCGGGACCGAAACTTGAAAAAAACCGGGAATCCTGGTTCCGTACGACTCTAGTTAAAAGTAATAAATATGACGAGCTACAGTACACTTAATTACAGAATCGGGAGACCGAGCGCTACGCGCTCTGAATGAAGAGGTAAGTGTGAAGAACTGAAAGTTCTCAGGGCGCTACGCTCGGATGATCATTCGATTTGATACGGCTAAGGATTAGCGAGCCCACTAGACGTGAATTTTTTCAAAAAAGTTATTACTTTTTTTCTTTGGAAATGGCCTCTCCAGAGGTAACTTTATGCGGAAAATCGGTTGCGCACATTTTAGTACCTTGAAAATGCTTTCCTGATCCCGATTTAGGATATTATATTGAAGCGAAAATGGAGACAAATTCACCCGATGATTTTTCTGGAATAAAATCTAACAGGAATTGGCTATGGATATGATTTTGGTGTCATAAGATTTATCTGCCCGAGAGCTATATTTTGGTATATATGAAGGTCATTTCCAATAAAAGCTAAAAAAATTTTTTTGAAAAAATTCTCGCATGTCGCTAATCCTTAGTAGTACCGATTATTTTTATTGTGCACTTTATTCTCAAGTATAAACTCATATTTTCATTGCATGAATGGATCCCCGATTTGAATACACAAATGGGAATTCCTCATTTTTATCCGGCTCCCATCCATTTAACACTTTCGCCTGGGATTGCCGCCGATGTCCGGAAATGACCGTAAATCACCGTTAAGGAGGCAAATGCCTCAGCGAAAATCCCGCGCACACATTCGTCAATGCGATGCTTTTACGAACGCCGCCGTAAATCCGAAAATGGGTAATTGTCCAAGGATTTTACTGGGCTATTCAAATTACGGATAGACTAGTATGTAAGTCCATTACATGTTAAGTGTATACAAGGCATTGAAAATCTTTGGAAGGACCCTCTTCGAAAACAGAGGTTCGCAATCTTGTTTGGACTTTATGAAAATGGGGCTTTATGATTTTTCGCGTACGAGTTCTGGCAAAACGAATTTTCGCACAGACTTTTCGAATTTTGGCACGGCGAAATTTTCGCACACGACTTTTCACAAAACGTATTTTGGCACACGAATTTTCGCAAACGAATTTTGGCACATTCGCTCTAAAAACACCACTGCGTCAGATGCTTTCTTATGCTGATGTAAGCGTAATTTGCAATAAATCGTGCAATAAATCAGTTGAAAATGAGAAAATGAGTTTTAGAAATGCATAAAAAAGCACCTGACGCAGTGGTGTTTTTAGAATGAATGTGCCAAAATTCGTCGTACCAAGATTCGTGAGAGTTCAAACCGGACCGTAAAAGTAACGAATTTTCAACAAGTTTCTTCTTCACAAACTCCGGGGTTTGTGAAGAAGAAACTTGTTGAAAATTTGTTACTTTTACGGTTCAACTTGATTCGATTAATTATGCGAATTTCAAAATCTGGCACTCATAGTAAATTTTCAACATCTCTTTTCTTTTACCATTTTCGCTTTTTTAAAATCGAATTGTTGTTGCTTATTTGCTAGCTGAATCCCCGAGGGGAAACTAAATAAGAAGTCGGCCATCCGCTCAACGATGTTCTTTTTGGCAGTTCACTCTTTATGTCAGTTTGAGAGACAAGTTTTTTTCTCCATCGGCGAGTAATTTTTTCTCCAATTTAGAGAGCAAAAATAAATTTGGAGTGGTTCTCAAATGGAGTCGCGGAATTGGCTAACAGCATTCAGCCTGAGAAAAATGATTTCATGTTAGAGGGCGCGAGCCGTAGTCATGCATAAATTTTCACATGAATATGGACTAAATCCCATTGTGTGTGTGTCAACAAGATATATGATATAAACTCTTGACGATTATCTGAGAGATGAGAGAAAACGTGTGACAGTATATGTATTAAATTTTAATAATCTCTATAAATCTTCTAGACAAATATAGAAAAAATGCTGTACTTCTCAGAATTAGCGAGCCCAGGATTTTTTTCAAAAATTTTTTAGCCATTTTTATTTGGAAATAACCTCTCTAGGGGCAAATTTATGCGGGAAATCGATTGCGCGCATTCTCGAAGCATGAAAACGCTTTCTTGACTCTGATTCAGGGAATGGATTCGTTGTATTGACACAATCGAAAAAATTTCTAAAAGCATCCACCTAAGGGTAACTTTATACCGGGAAATCGATTGCGCGCATTGATGAAACATGAAAACGAGTTTTTTCGGAAAATGAGCCATATCTAATTAGCATGTGATTTTTGTTTAAAATATGGCACATGCTAATGAAGTAGATACGGCTCATTTTCCGAAAAAACTCGTTTTCATGTTTTGTCAATGCGCGCAATCGATTTTCCGGCATAAAGTTACCCTAGATGGATGCTTTCAGGGCGAAAATAGAAATTTTTTCGATTTTCGCGTCAATACATCGAATTCATTCCCTGAATCAGGGTCAAGGAAGCGTTTTCATGTTTTGTTAATACGTGCAATCGATTTTTCCCCGCATAAAGTTACCCCTTAGAGAGATCGTTTCCAAAAAAAGGCTAAAAATTTTTTTTGAAAATCACGTCAAGTGGGCTCGCTAATCTTTAGTAGTACCAAAAAAATAATCACTAGTAATACCAAAAATTAAAGGAACACATTTTATGGGCAATGATATGGTTTAAAAAAAGGAGATTCAAAACTTTTTCGGAGGGGGGAAAATGGTTCCTATCAAAAGTACAGAGTGGACCAAAAAATTGGCTTGTGATTTTTTTTGTGAACCCTGTTTCGGGGGCCACGCATTTTCAGAACTCGATCAACTCAAAAGAAATTCGGGAGCTACTAATAGGAGAGTAGGCTTGGGCTTAGGCTTGAGTTTATGCTTAGGCATGGGCTTAGGCTTAGGCTTAAGCTTAGGCTTGGGCTTAGGCTTGGGCTTAAGCTTAGGCCTGGGCTTAGGCTTAAGTTTAGGCCTAAGCTTTAGCCTAGGGCAATTTAAGTATGGCATAAAAACTTACGGAGCTAATACACAAAAATTGAATTTTCAAAATTTCGATTTTTTTAACCAAAAATTCGAATTTTGTATTAAAAAAATCGATTTTTTGTCCAAAATTCGATTTTTTTTGCCAAAAAATCCACTTTTTTGGTCCACCCTGTAAAAAATATCACATTATGCGAAAGCATAGTAAAAATACAGATAACAGAAGGCACCGAAAATTATTCCATTGAGAGTAAGTGAAGGCAAAGTGAAGGCTAATTCCAGTCGGCTAACACAGTAGTGATGTTCCAAAATCTGTTACAGTAGCATGTTGTTTAAATTCCACGAAACTTAATAATAATAGTCACCCATCAGTGTAACCAATTTCGTAGAATTTCAAAAACGTATTATATGTAACAGATGTCGAAAAATCGCTATCGGGCAGTTGCTGATGGCGAGTATCATGCTAACAGATAGTCGAGAGATGTTAGCAAAGGTTGCGATAGTAATTTACCCATACAATGAGAACCACTACACAGCCCACGGAAAATGGGACTAGAACGAAGACGAGGGTGTCCACGCCGCCGCCGTCGATTATGGTGTTACCTGAAAAGTCATTAAATGACCAGTCCAGTGGGAAAAAAGTTGCCAAATTTTTGTTGATATTCATCGGAAAGTTCATGAAAAATGGAACATTTTTGGTTTTTACGGCATGCTCTGAATCGTTGTAGTTTTCGAGGAAATTGCATTTGAAACTTTTCATACTTTTCGTTGTAATACACAAACTTGTTTAAATTTTCAAATCGATTTTTGCAACGATTTTTTAAACTTCATAAAATGAACATCGTAGTAATTTTTTATAACTCGCCAAGACGAATAAAATGACACGAATATTATCCAATTTGAAAACTGTTTTGGGTTATTGAAACGAAAACCCTGAATCAGAATTTTCGTTTCAATAACCCAAAACAATGTCCAAATTGAATAATTTTGGTGTGATTTTGTTCGTCTCATTTAGATAACAAAATTGCTACAATGTTCATTTTATGAAGATTGAAAAAATCTATACAAAATCGATTTAAAAATTCAAAAAAGTTTGTGTATTACATCGAAAAGTATGAACAGTTTCAAATGCAATTATCTCAAAAACTGCAACGATTCAACGGTTGTCGTAAAAACAAAAAATGCTCCATTTTTCCGACTTTCCGAATATCAACAAAAATTTGGCAACTTTTTTCCCACGGGTGGTTGACATCAGCGATTTTTTTCGTGATGCTCGTTGTACTCAAAATGTCAAAAATTACCATTATTTCGATAATCTACACCAGTCGAAAAGTCGCCCAACGGTGTGTCTACCCTGGTAAAAACTGCCGATGAACCATCGTCATAGCTTCTCTCCCGGTCTTTTCTTGAATTGGCCCTCAGATAGGAAAATGTGTTACAAAATGGCTGATCACAGCTACACAAATCTGACCATTTACCAACGTCCTTTTGACAGCCATTGAGAGGCTCGTCACCACCTCAAAATAAAGATTTCAAAAAAAATTTTTTTTATTTCTTACATGTACGAATAACAGCGTTGTTGGCTTTTATAATTCCGACTAGACATGCTTGTGACTCACAGACACCATATCTAAATTTCAGAAATTCAAATTTTTGTATACTTTTATCTACAGATGGTTCCCTGATTCAGGGAAGGCGTATTGTGTATTGAAGCGAAAAGTCGCAAAAAGAAGCGAAAAACGGTTTCCTGAATCAGGGAAGCGTTTTTTCACTTCGAAATTTCCAGAAAAAACAATTTTGAAAAATTTTTCTCGTGGGTGGCCAACTTTTTACCCCCAAGTAAAAAGTTTTGTCTGAATATTGACACGAAAACCCTGAATTTGGTTTCGTTCCATTATGTTGTTTCGTTCGTATTGTTTCATTAATATCGTTTTAATTGATCGTTTCATTCATATCGTTTTTTTGAATTTGCCTGAATATTGACACGAAAACCCTGGATTTCAAAAATTTCAAAGCTAACAATAAAAATCTTACGGAACACAATTGTCGTCTGTACAATAACACCGGATCGGCGTACCAAATTCAATACAATAATTAAAGAAAAGAATCCACAAAAGATATGGCACTGTAGCGTCCAAAAAACCGGCGCCGCGCCACAACAGCACGGGCATCAAGCAGCGAACCGCAACACGAATTGGCTCAAAGTTTTTATGTGCGCACCGGTGGGAAACTTCTTCTCCTCTTTGACACAGCACGAGCACATCGATCTTCGCACAAGCGTAGTATCATGAAGCCAAACACGAAAAGAGTCGGGGGAAAATGAAATGCAGTAGCAAAGGACACGAACATGCGGATAGTGGAAATTTAGGCACGTTGAACGAAGGGGAAGGACATTGCCGCAGGCACGACTCTACCACTCTTCTCCCTTCCCAGACTTTATTCTTCTTGCAGCCGGGACCCGCTCATTCTCGTTACTCATTCGGCTTTCCCTTCATCCAAGCAGCAAGTCTCGATGTCCAGGTTCTAATCTTTCTCTCTCTTCTTGTTGCTTGTGCGGCACTCGAGATTAGAGAAGTGAGGTACCCGCCCTTGGCGCCACGACTTGTCCCGGTCTCTCAAGGAAGACATCTTTGACTAACGACATGACCACACAACTGACCAACACATGCACAAAGAAGAAACTAACTCTCTAATAATTCACTTTCCTTGCTTCCTCCATTGTCTTACGTCAAATTCTCGCTTGCCACAAACAATGATGAATATCGGCCAAGAAGAAAGCACGACTAAAGTCTGTGTGTGCCTGTTAATTGTTTCATTTGCAATTAGTCGATTAAAAAGTCATCAGGGAACAATTTATTTCTTCAATTCCATCTAGTCAAACCCTCCGTTTTATGACAGCGACCACGCAGGGATGCCGAAAATTTGAATATATATAGCAAGTCGATTTCTTGGCACTATAACTTTCGCCACGTTCGTGTCAATATACATATTTATTGCAAATCAGGCAACTCAATTAGTCTGAAATTAAATGTTTATTGACACGAAAGCGGATAAAGTTATCGTGGCGAAAGTTATAGTGCCCTTCTTTATATACCAAATTTTACCGCCGGCATCCCTGCGTGGTCGTTATGTCACCCTACCGGGTGTCATCAAACGGAGGTTTGACTGCACCAGGGTTGTTGTCTTGAACTCCCAACTCGAAATTTTTGAGACTCGATCAACTCGAACGACGAAAAAACTTCGAGTAATATATTTCGGCATGCACCTAAAATTCGAAAAAGATTTACACCGTTCTATTCAGCACATCAAGAGTACCAAAATGAGTACCATATCACGAGTATTATATTTTCATACTCTATTCATATGGCCGAAGGGTTAGTGTGTTTTCATGTTTTCAGCTTTATAAGAAAATTAAAAAATTTATCGTGCTCGTCGGACACGGATCAATAGACCAATGAAGCCAATAAGATAAAAGATAACAATGAGGAGAAACATGAACAAAAGATCAGATGAAAAATGAGATCTTTTAAAGGAGTATTTATTCAGGATGGCGTCGGTGGATTCGCATGATGAATTTTCCTTTTTGACACATTCTCCATCCACGGAGACGCCCAACCATTGGTTGATCGCGAAAGCTTCGAAGCCGTATCTAAAAGTCGCCATATACAAATATCGACAAAGGGAAATCATAAAGACACATAGCCTAGTGGATAGCATCACAGACTTCAAGTTTGAAGACCCAGGTTCAATCCCGCTCGAAGCCAAATCTTTTTGCATTGTTCAAAATTGATGAAAATTTTTGCCTAGGGGGTAATTTTATGCGAGAAACACAACACATACCTAAACCAGCTGAGGTACTGAATCCAGCTGATATAGAACGGTAATTCGCCGATGTTGGCGAAGAGACCTCCGGTCAAAGTGAGGAGGTTTAGCACGGGACCTGCGATAGAGACAGCTACTGGGTATGATGGACTAACTGTGGATAGCATAATGCCTAAAAATGTTATAAATATGAGATATAAAATGTTTTTCATGGCTACGAAAAATGTCGGCGAAGTGGATAAGGAAACCGCCCGTCCAATCTGGCAAGTTAAGTAACGTTGGGCCCGCAGGTTCGATTCGACTAGGGCGAAAATTTCGATATACAAAAAAATTTTCCATTACAAAGAATGGAGCAAAAAATTTTTGTAAGAAAAATTTTTTGTAGATCAAAATTGTCGCCCTAGTGGGATCGAACCTGCGGACCCAACGTTGCTTAACTTGCCAGATCGGACAGGCGGCTTTCTTATCCACTTCACCAATTAGCCAACATTTTTCATAAAGTAAAAAAAAAAATAATAGTTTTTTGGCACCATAAAAAACGTTATAATAGTTAATGTTATACCAAAAGCAGCAGCTGCTTGTTCGATCAAAATCGAAATTCCAACGGCAATTAGGAAGTTCAGCACACTCGGTGCCAGACCAATCATCCAATAAGCTATGGTTACCATCAACAGACCATCAATGGTGAATAACGGCACATAGGACATAGACCTGGCAATGAAGTAGCTTCCCACCGAGTACAGCCCATCGTGGTACTCTCGAACGAGTAGTGGATAATCAGCGGGCATAAAAGTGAGAATGGCAAATAGGGTGGCGTAGGTTAGCTCGGCTACCAAATAGAACAATGCGCCGTTCACGTCGGAAATGCCGATCGTGGTGATCGACGTTTGGAAATACATTAAGCCAATGAAGAGACCCATGATGACTTTTAGGGTGATTTTCGCACGCGCCAATGATGGGTTCCGAAGGTTGTCCAACCACGAGCGTTGCAATAAAGCAATTAGCTAAATTAATTCAAAGTAAATTCAGGGTTTTCGTGTCAATATTCAGGCAAATTCAAAAACCCGTTTCCGGACGCTGTCTAGAAATGAAATCGTTTCATTCGTATCGTTTCATCTTTGCCCGATATTTCTTCTAACCTGTGTAAAATATCCGGCGGTTTTTCTCGGCTTTGGCAAACTCCTAACACGTCCAATCGCATCTTCAACAACCTCTTGAAATTGCCTGTTTTCATCTGATTGCGCAAAACCATCACAAATTTTATCGATTCGCTCCAATGATTGACTTTCATTATGAGCTTCAACGGCCAGTG
>JAQGBS010001036.1:0-17526 GCA_034698545.1 Acrobeloides obliquus | reverse complement strand
ACGGGACTGCACTTAAGGTTACAAAATTCGGTGACACAAACAAACAAACAGACATTTCTCGTTTAATATTATAAGATTAATGTATAAAAAAGTATCAATTACATGGCCAAATACAGGGTGAACCAAGTTTTTTTAAGGCTAAAATCATAACTTTTTTTTGAAAAAAATACGATTTTAATCATTTTTAAAATGTTTCCTAAACGCCTATCATGAGATTTTGACCAAAAAATGACGTCAAAATAGTGTTTCTCAGCTTTTAACCCCCGGAAAACGTAAATTTGCAAAATTTTCGATCAAATTGAAAAAAACCATAAGAGCCTCTTACAGTGGCGTAGTCAGACCCCCAATTACGGAGGCACTTTTCCAAAAAAGGTCAAAATTGGGGGGGGGGGTAAACATCCAAATTTTTTTAAGAACGGGGGCACTTGCCCGGGACACCTTAATCTTTATGTTAAAACATCTGGACAATAATAAAAATATATAAACTTAAAACAAACTTTTCGGGAAAACCGAGCTTTGGGTGTCACAAAAATCTTGTAAGAGCACTTATTTTGATAATGAATTTTATCGATTTTTAGAAAGATTCGTTCAAAATCTCTTTTACCAAAGTTGTAGAGCTTGATTTCTTCTACAATTTTCTTAAAGGTTACTTTTGATGAAAATCGATGAAAAGTAATAATCTTAAAAAATTTTGTGACACGATTTGTTACATAAAGCTCTGTTTTCTTAAAAAAAGGTGTCTTAATCATAATCCGTCTGCCCACGAGTTGAGCTCATTATAAAAACCATAGCCGAATTTACGTCCTTTAATATTCACGTTGAGTATGTCTGAAACAAATTTTCGAAACGGTCTTGGTTTTATGCGGTCAATCATTCTCTTATATAAGAATTTGAGGGATCTCTTTTTCGGTTGATTATTAGGTAGTTTCAAAGGAGTAGTCTTAAAATCCATCATTTCTAAGAGTTCTTGTAAATATACGCCATTAATCTCTAAAATTAGTTGGGTACTTCAACTTCGCTCCCATCATAGAGTAAATAAAGATCTAGGCTCATTATTTCCACCACCCGCTTCAAATAGTACATAGGCGTTTCTAGCTTTGGATTCATTCTAGATTTAGATTTGGGGTGTTGAGGGAGAAAGTAGCCTTCATCATTCATGAAGAGAGTTCGTAATTACGGTCCTCCCCGCGCTATAAAATCCGAAAAAGGGCCCCCCGTCGATCAACCACTAAACCAATCATCGAGATATTTTTTGCTATTTTTGGATAATTTTTGTCAAAAAATGGAATTTTTTACTAAAAAAAATGCATTTTTCCTTAAAAACGCGGTCAATTCCTTAAAAAACTGTGTTGTTCCTATTGCCATTTTTAGCATTAAAAATTTAATGTATGAAAAAAATTTTCATTACAAACTCCGCCCCATGTGAGACAAAGGAGACCATAGAATTTTTGTTTTAAAAAAATGACTTAAATTTACATGTAAAATCAATTTTTCTTACCTATAAAACAAAAGTAAAAACATAAAAATAAAAGTAAAAAGCGTTGATTAATCCAGGTCATCCTTAAAATAGAAGTCTGAAGAAAATCTCGTTTGTGATCTATCAAAGATCCAGTTAATAAAAAGAGAATTGATTTATTAATTAAAACGAACTTTTCGAGAAAACCGAGCTTTGGGTGTCACAAAAATCTTGTAATGATACTCATTTTGACAATGAATTTTCTCGTTTTCTAGTAAGATTCGTTTTAAATATCCTTTACCAAAGTTGTAGAGCTTGATTTCTTCTACAATTTTCTTAAAGGTTACTTTTGATGAAAATCGATAGAAAAACGAGAAAATCGATGAAAAAGTAATAACCCTTAAAAAATTTTGTGACACGTTTTGTTAGGGCCCAAGTTTGATGATTTGGCCCATAAAACATGGAGCCTTATGATTTTCCAGCTCCCAAACATTTCAGTGGGCTCAATGCCAAAGATGTAGCTGGAGGGGGGAGAGGGGTCCGATATATGGGGACTTCCCCAAAGAGAGCTGATTTTTCTCAAAAACATAAGAGGGACTCTTATGATTAGGGATTTTTTTCGGGCCTTCGGCTCGAATGGGGGAGGGAACTGGTCCCTGGTGCCCCTTCGTACAGCTACGTCCTTGCTCAATGCCCCAGCAAGCTACGGTCGTGGGCAATCTCGATCCGTATCCGGAATAGGAGCTAGACTGGATATATTGTCAAATGCCTTCCAGAGCCACCTTTCTCTTACCGAAGCAGTCGGGTAAACATCGACTCGGAAGTTATTATTATCCAATGCTCTATAGCACCCATTGTCATGATATTCGCGGATTTAGATCATTGTTTACATCAATTTTCTTGAATATAGTATTTTGATACACGGAAAATAGTCAACTTGAGTACGAAAAATAGACCCTTGCGAATACGATCTGGGTCAAAAGTTTGGCAAATTTTGAATCATGGGGTCTTACTCTAAAAAACATTTACTGAGTTATCATGCGCTCGAATCTCCTTAAAATTCTGATTGGGAAAAACTGAATTTTAGGCAACCCCCTATATACGCGAGAAAAAACTGGCTATTTGCGATTTTTTTGGCAAAAATGCGATTCTTTGGCAAAAATGCAAATTTTTGATCATAATCAATTTTTGTGCAAAATCGAATTGCAATATCGCCCCCATATCTGGAAAAATTTGTGAAATACCCGTTTTTTTCTTAAAAAATATTCAAAAAATGCCCATTTTTTATGAATCAACTACAGTACCGCCCCCGTTCAAGGGAGAGGGGTATATAGTTAACCATACCGCAGCTATAAACCAGACCATACCGCAACTATAATCAGTGGCTACGCCACTGGTTATATTTGCGGTATGGTTTTATTTATTAATAAAATTTGTAAAACATAAAAATCTATGACTAAATGTTTATGTTACAATCAGCATACACTTGTAAATCGTTTTATACCACATCTTTAATTTATTGACTAAGAAAAACAAAACAAATGACAAATAACCAATATGTATAATAAAATAAAAAACCTCCTTGTGCATCTCCTCTGTTGTGATAAGCATCTGCATAAGTAGGATCCAATTCAATAGCCTTTGTATAATCCGCTATAGCTTCTTTATATTTTCCTAAGTTTTTGTGCAATTCCTGCCGGTATAAGCTTTTGCAAGGGTAGGATCTAATTCAAAGGCTTTGTATTCTTAGGCTTAAACTTAGACTTAGGCATAGAAGTAGGCTTAAGTTTACAAGGGAGGTTACTTAACTGTCATTCACAAAAGTTTTTCAAAAATGGTTAAATCGATAGAGTATACTCACTTGCCTAATTAAATTTTTGGTTTTTTCCCATAAATGCACTGTGTCGAGAACAAGCGTTAAAATTCATTAAGAAAGTACCATTGTACTTGCTCTAAAAATTTGCCAATAAATTAATGATTTATCGTCAAGTGGATAAGTGTATTGCTTAGGGGTAGATAGGCGAGGGTTCGAATCCGGTCAAGGTAAAATTTGTTTTTTTTTCGCTTTTTAAAGGAGAAATATTTTTTAAGGCCTATTCTTCAAAAAACTCAATTTTTTGAAAAAATTTTTTCGAGAAAAATTCATATGAAACAGCCACAGTTTTATATGTCTTTTTCTTGAGCTGCTTAGTTCAAATTGCCATCGTAACGGGCTCTATATAGGGGTTTTCATATGCGAGGAATCGATTTCACTCATTTTCAGAGCGTGAAGACGCCTTCCTGAAAAGTTGTTTAAAAGCTCTTGTTCTCGACACAGTACATTTAAGGGAAAAAGGCCGAAATTTTAGTTGCCAAGTGGATATGCTTTATTGATTTAACCATACTTGAAAAACTATTGATTTAATCATATTTGAAAATCTTTTGTGAATGACAGTTGGGTAAATTTCCTTGTGAGGCTCATCGTTTGACCTCTATGATACCCTTGCCTTCCAGGGGAGTTTTTCCATCAAAATCAGTCAGATTGGTCCAAAACGACTCAAATCGCTCGGATTCATGTTCCCCGTAAGAAAAAACCTCATTACAATCGAAATCGCTAAAATTTTTCATTTTATACAGGATTGTTTGAAAAGGATAATACTTATTCGTGTAATATTTTCACTTATTCGTGTAATATTTTCACTTATTTTTGTAATAAATCCACTGATCCGTGTAATAAAACGACTTATTTTTGTAATAATTTTGTAATATTTTATTTTATTATAATCGCTCGCCTAAGTTTGTACTCATGTCTACGTCAGCTGTTTAGCTGCCGCTGGGTTCTCAGAGAGAGCCTCTTTATGCAATTGTTAGTCTTTTAGTATGTGTGCACAATAAATAGTTTATTAGTTAATTCTCTCTCATAATTAAGGCTCACAAACATATAGTAATTCCTAGGATACCAGTCCGGAGTCCTACAGCTACAGTACGATTGTATTTTACACTCGTACGATAAATTTCGTACGATAGCTTGCGTTAGCTTGTGCAGTTGCTTGTGGTTAGTACGATAGCTTGTGCCGACCCTTATTGTGAGGAGATATCCAAACCTGTCTTCACTAAAATAAATAATTAAATCATAATTTTTAATAAGTTATTTAAAAAATATTGTCAAAAAAGTTCTGAAAATATGCAAGGCTTTTCGATTATTCGTCCCAAAAAATTTGCATACTTCCAAACCTTTTTGGACCATATTTTTCGAAAACCCCCCAAATATAAATTTCTTACTTTTGAATATAAAAAAATAATGGTAATCCTCGATATAGACGTACAAAAATTTTTCTATATTCTCTAGAGTTTCCAATACTGTTTTTTGTGATAGCGTCATCACACATCCCCAATCTTTACCAAATTGTGAATTCATTTTTTCGACGACATGTTTGCATTTTAACGCTTCATAATATTCAGAGTATCTTATTTGAGACACATCATAAAGATGGTCGATTATTGCCAATTTTTCTTCATATTCTATTCCTTTTTCTCGTTTAATGTTAATAAATAAAGTGTTCTTTGGAATGTTTTCGAAAAATGCGACATCGAATTCTGTTTTCGCTAAATAATTCATTCAATAAAAAACATTTTCTTTAAAGAAAAATGTATCGTCCACATGCAGTGGAGTAATTTGGGAGTAATGCCCGGGGAATCCACCTCTCCCATCCTAGCCAAAAGTTTAAAAGGGGTAGGGACTAACCCCAGAAAAACTTTTTTTTACCAAAACAGCTTATATAGGGGTAAAATCATGCGAAAAATCGATTGTGCGCATACCCGAAGCTTGAAAACGCTTCCCTGACCCTGATTCAGGGAAATAGGTGTGTGTATTAAAGCGAAAATCCGAATTGATCACTCGATAAGACGAATTGAGGGAGGTGCAGCCTCCCCCCTTGTGCATATATGACTGATTCCCGAGGGTCGATTATACAGTCATGAAAAAATTTTTATCGAAAAATGTCTATTTTAAGGCATTTTTTCATGAGACAGGACTTATGAAACGACCTAATATTTTTCAAAAAAAATATTTACTAACTTTTTCCAAGCCAAAATACATGTGCATCGTCGAGTTCTAGTTTCATCAATTTTTCAAAAGAAACAAAAACGAAATCATAGCCTTCTTTTAAAATACAAGCCCATCGAAAGCCATATTTGTAATTCATTTTTGTAACGACACTTTTGCAGATTTCACCCGTATCCATTAGTCTGTTTTGAAATGCTTCATAGAACCAAGTTATAGCACTTTCTTTTTCTGAAGTTGTAAGAGGAGGAATCAATCTTTCTGTGCCTTCATAGACACCAATTTGGTCGTATTTTTGAATATTTCGTTGACTGATTTTATTAATTAACTCGGCCATTGTATAGTTATAAAATGGAACCTTGTGTTTGTTGAGCGAAGCTATAAAATTTAGTTTAGTCTTCACCATATGACTGGGTCCCGGAATTCAGTAAAAATACGATATCTCCGCCAAATCGCCGAATTTTTTGATGCGGGTTTTTAAAAGTGGACCTGGAGAGTAACGCAACTTTTTCATGTGTTTCCGAGTACAGGATGGCGCAAAAGTTCGGTCCATATTATGTTTATATGCGTTTTTGTTAATATTTTTTACGATTTTTGCGGAAAAAGGTTTTCCCGTGGGCAAGAAGGACTTACGGACATTGCGGGCAGTGGTATCGGAATTGGGTTTTCCATCAAAACGGAGCTCCATCACACAAGGTCGAAGAAACACAGGAGTTGATCAGAGACAATGTTTCGACATTACCCCACAGCGTAACAACGGAGAATGGCCACCTAATTCACCCGATATGGACTACTCAATCTGGAGCATCTTGGAGGCGGAAGCATGCTCGAAGCCCCACCAGTCGACTGAAACGTTGAAGAAGAGTTTAGTGAAGGCATGGAACGCTATCCCCCAGGACATTATTGATAAGACAGTGGATGACTTCCCGAAGCGCTTAAAGAAGTGTATTGAAGCCGGAGGCGGCCATTTTGAGAATAAATAGATAGTTCTTGTTGTTATTATTGTGTTTCGAATAAAATTTTATTAAATTATAAACAAAAATGCATATAAACATAATATGGACCGAACTTTTGCGCCACCCTGTGAAAGGCGAAAAACAAATTTTACCATGACCGAATTCGAACCTTTGCCTATCTACCTCAATGCCCATAAAGTCCGTTTCAAGCCACAAGTCCATCACTAATTCCCCAACCCCTGTAAAGAGCTATCCCAACTTTTGCAAATGACAGTTGGGTAAACTCTCTTGTGAGGCTCACCGTTTGACCTCTATGAAACCTAGTTTCATGACAGGGTTCTTTGGCAATATACAAATCTGTAGGTAGGGCCTATATAGGTTTAAAAAAATACCTGATGGATTTTCTTTCTCAGACAATTTCTCCCTTAGAACAATGTAGATAGCGATGATTAAGATAAGAAATAGTAAAATAGCGCCAAAAATCTTTAAAAATGTTAAAAAATTTCTACGAAGGAGTGATTTTTTGGGCCTGATATTTTGAGGTTCTTGGTCATCAAATTTTCTATAATAGACAAATTTTCTGTATATCTAGTGCAAAAGTACATAGACTTACTTGTTTCGAGCTTGAGGCAAAAAGGGTTCATTATTGTTGCCTGAGTTTGATAAAGTTGGAAGTGAGTCATCTTCAGGTATGTTCAAATTTGTTAACAAATGTCCATTTATGGTTCCAAAACGTCCATCTTTGACATTTTGGCAATAAAATAGCTCTTTTTTTCTGAAATTTTAGTGATTAAATTTTTCTAGGCAGGGAATGTATGATCTATAGTCACTCGAAACGATAGATTCACGCTACAAAACTTGACTTACTCCTCACGTATAGCGATTACATGGGTTCCTCGTGGAAAATCCGAGTCTGCATTTTCACTCACTTCCATCATAGGGATCTTTAGCTCGGACAAAGTTGTTTCAATATCCTCAAAACTTTGTCTTTCATGCGGCTCTAGATTCCAGCATCCAGCCATCAATTGGTATATTGAATTAGGGCACGCTTTAGGCTGCTCAAGACGCTCACCATATTCGATATCTACCAATAACTAAATTTTTTGCTCATCTATGAACAGTGTAATTTACCTCTAACATAGAGGTATGATTATTCCAGGGAATCGCGCCATAACTGAACATTTCATATAACAAAACCGCATACGACCATTTATCCGAATGTGTAGAGAATAGATCTCGTTTGAGACATTCAGGAGCGTTAGAGCGAAAAGGAATACTGTTAGAAGGACTTTTCAAGTAAAAATCCGAGTTATATGGGAGTTGCCGTGCTAGGCCGAAGTCGGCTATTTTGACCATCTAAAAGGATTTTACAAGGTAGCCCAAGATAGCCCATACCCTTAGCATATGTTGTTTGGAGTCTAACTTTTGTAGAACAATTCACATGTGTTAGTTTTGGTGTCAATTTAGAGTTCTACTCTTATGCTTTAAAACGACACTAAAATCAGTCAATTTGGTTTGTTCCAATAAAAGCTAGGTTCCAAGCAATCTATTCTAAGGGTACGGGCTATTGTGGGCCATCCTGTGCAGTCAATCAAATGTAAATACCTTTTCATTAGAGTAGAGCAAAATGTTTCTAGCAGCGAGATCATTGTGTATAATACGTTCCTGAGATAAATAACACATTCCTTTGGCTATTTGATGAGCAAATTCTTTTAATAGGGTGACTAATAATTTTGGTTTTTGTTCGTCTACCAAGCGTTCGAGTAGTGAACCACCATCACAAAATTCCATCACCTACAATTTTTTCAAAGAAAAAGGTAAATGTTCTTGGGCGTTTTTCTGAGTTTGTAGACCTTTTTATAAGGCTAGTCGATCAGCTCGTAGAGTTATTTATCAGCCTAATATCTATAAGAAAAAAATTTACTATTTGTAAATTTGCTTTCGACATTTTTTTCGACACGACAACCCCATACATTACAACAATATTTTTGTGTCGTAACTGGATCATGCTGAGAACTTCTTCTAGGAGCTCATTCAATTTTTCGCAATCTTTCAAAGTTTTACAAGCACATGGGATTTTTTCCTGTGGACTTTTTCTCCATATCCCAAAACGAACCGATCCGAAATGTCCTTCTCCAAGCTTCTCTTGAAATTCGATCTAACAATTTTTTCAAAAGTTATATATAAGCTCTCAAAAATCCTACTTTATCTTCATCAATCAACGCTTTTGAACAATAGTCGTTAGCATGTGGCATTGACCCCAGACTATCCAAAGGGTGTCCTTCTATCATGAGAATCTCGAGATGTTGGTTTCAACTTGAAAAATTATCATAATAATAACTTAAAAAATTGTACAAAAATATTCGTGTGCAATTAATCAATCAATAATCGAAGAAATGCAGAAAACGCAAGGTCATAAACAGGTTTAGTGTAAAAAACGGTCTCATAGACAAAAAAGGCACTATGAGTTTCCTTATGCTTACAGAACAATGTCCTTACGACAATTTGCTTATAATGGAAATGCCCTTAAGGTCCTTACGGAAATTCCTTACTGCGGAAAGGAAACTCCTAGTGCCGTATTTATTGAATTATTAGTTAGTACTATTGAGTACTATCGAATGGTAAAAGAATTTTTACGAAAAAATTTTTTTTAGACTCATCGTACTTAAAAAGTACGACGAAATAAGCGGAATTTTATCGTACTTTTTAAGTACTATGGGTTTAAAAAAATTTTTCATAAAAATTCTTTTATCATTCAATAGTACTCACGAGTACAAACCAGTGTTGTTCCATTTTGATTAATTCTCATTATGATTAATTCTGATTAATCAGAATTTTTAAGACTTATTTTTTTTAAATTTAATTTTTCCGATTAAAGTAGAGTATCAAACATAACATTTTAAGAAGAAAAAATTTTATTCTCATTAATTCTATTTTCATTAATCAAAATTAATGAGAATTAAATTGTAATTCTGATTAATCAAAATTAATGAGAATTAAACGTGTAATTCTGATTAATCAAAATTAATGAGAATTAATCAGATCTAAAATAGTTCAAAAACTCGAATTTTTAGAACCTAAAAACTTGATTTTTTAGAGTCAAAGCGCTCAATTATTTGATCTTAAGGGGGTGTTAAATATGGCCGAGTAGAAAAATTTTTTTAACAAGTGACCCTTTAGGGGTAATTTTATGCGAGAAATTGATTGCGCGCTTAAAATAAATTAATTTTCATGCTAAAAATAAAGTTACAGAATTGTTCGTCCTCTCTGAACACAGAGGAAAAGGATTAGGCAATGCTATAGAAGTTGAACTGTGCAAAAAATTTATAGAGTATGTTTTCGAAAGAAGTGGTGATCAATATTTCTAGAAACGAAATCTTTCCAAACAATTTCTGGCTGATAACAAACAAGACTGATAACAGACAAAAAAACGACTCAAAGTTATTAGTTCGACTATATTTCGCCACTCGGAAATGTAAATGATTCATTATTTTTTGTCTGTGACACCATCTTCTTACACTAAACCTGTTTATGAAATTTGCGTTTTTTTAGTCATTATTCGATAATTGTTCAAGTTGAATCCAACATCTTGAGATTCTCATGGTTGTAATGTGTTCTACTATTTTTTCATAGCAAAACTCGATTTTTTCTACAGATTTAAGCCACTTTTCCGATATAAAATATGTTCGAGACTAGCCTTATAGGGGGTTAGTAGGGCCCAAAGTTATGTGTAAAAAAATCCCCTGGGCCCTCTACACAAAGATACCAATGGTTTGGCACAAAAATTTAATCTCTTTTTTATAAAAATTTTTTCGGACGAATCGAACGTCTAGCACTCTCATGCTCTACAGATTTGAAGCCTGCATCACGAACCACCGCAGCTCACGCCGCAACAATAATTGAAAAAGATTTGTTTATATATGTTATATCTGAAAGTCAGGCATATCTGAAAGTTTTCAGATATGACGGTAACATATATAAGGCCAAATGAAAGTCAATCTCCATTTAATGAGTTCAAAAATGGAGTTGGACAACAAAAGAAAACTCTATTTTTAAGGCGAGCCTTATCACTATTAATTTTTTTAGTTGTATTAATTTTCTATGGTTGAAAAAATGTTTGTAAAGCGAAGATTGTATCCTTCCTGGAAATTTTCATCTCGATTAAAATAAATTGTTTTATGTTTTTTTATTTCATTATTTATAAAAGACATATTTAAAAAAATTTTTATCCACTTCCACAAATTGGTGCTTGTTTACAAATAAAAGGACGTGTTTGATCACAATTATTATCATTTTCCCAATAGCTCTTTCCGTTATTCCACGGCGAGCCTGAAGTGACCATGTCTCCACAACCACTATTACCAACACCACTTCCTGGAGAGCCAGGAGCCCAGTTTGAATAAGTGGTCTCGGTATTATCTGTCCAGAACCAAAAAGGTAAGGATAAATTATTGCCTATAAAATTTAAGTACGGAAAGGCAAAACCGGACTAATCGTATTTTACTCGTCCCCATTTCTTGTGCACCCATAACCTGTATGAGAAAAGAGAAACGAATCTGATGGCCTTATGTTGCTTAACTTGCTAGATCGGACTGTCGGCTTCCTTCGCCACTAGACTATGGGTGACCAACCTTTTTTATGTTCAGCGATAAACGGAGTATATGCAATTGTCGGGACCCGTGGGTTTTGCTGCTTCTGCTTGTATATATGATATAAAATTTTAAATACCTGTGTCTCTTAAACCAATCCAAGGAGCTTGAAAAGAACCATCGCCATATTGATGTGATAATGCTAAATAATAGAAAAATAATTTAAAACTGTGAAAATTGAATTACTGTCAATATATTCTTGTTCGTCAGGTGAATGAATTGATGCTAGATGTCCACCTTCGTTAATACAATAGTTTTCGGCTGCTTCAAAATTTAATGCTGCATTAACATACTAAAATTCTCTAGGACAAATTAGGAGGTCTAATAAAAACTCTCTTGAAATTCAACAATTTTAGAATTTAGACCACGAGGTCGAACCGGCAACCTATATATTGCAAAGTGCAGCACTTGCCAGTGCACTATTTAGGGTCTTTTTCCGAGATTCACAGCGCTGCAAAAACCATAGTTGTTTTTCTCATGATTTTTTTTAATTAAAAAAAATTAGCTGAGGAATCCGCGCGCATTCCCGAATCTTGAAAATGCATCCCTACCCATAAAATAGCGTGTTTTCGAATTTAAAAAAAAATCAATATACGAAAATAGGTTAATTTAAGGACCAGGAAAGAGTTTTCAAGATTCGGAAAGTCACGTAATCGATTTTTCGCAAAGAAAAACCCTATAGGGTTATTTTGGTGAAAATTAAACACTCGAAAATTTTTGAAAAATCGCAAAAATCCACTTTTTTAAATCACCTGTAGAAGAAATATTTTTCTAAACATACTTTATAACATGAATTCCATTGTGAAAAATAACTATATCCATGACGGCATACTGGAACCGGGCTTACTGTTGGACATACTGAAACTGGGCATGAAGTGGTTGTTGGACAAACTGAACATGGATCCTCTGCTGCAGAAACCTCACAGATATAAGGCATATTTGTTTGACAGTCATTTGAATACCAATTTGAGACTGATTGGGAAGGATCAATCGACGCACAATTTCCTGAACTTGGCTGGCCTAGAATTTTTATTGCATTATTGCAATACACTTGAAAGTGCAAACCTTTAGCCCAATTTTTGTATGAAAATGAATTCCCATCAATCCAAGTCCACGTGCTACCAATTTTAGTCCCGCCAATCCATGTTTTTATAGTCGGATCGGCTAAAGAATCTTTCAGTGTTTCTAAAATTAAAGATGTTTTTTGTTAAATGTTAAAATTATAGGATCCTAAAAACTAGGATGAGGGGTGACCTGGAGAACTTCTCACCAAGTATGGAAAAATGATAATTTTTTCTCTTGATCTTAACCATACATGTGCTGAGGGGGCGAATTTTGGAAATTGTGAGAAGTCTTTTTGAAAATTTAAGTATTTGACCATTGGTCCCCAAGAGAAAAATTGAAAAAAATTTTCGATGCTTAAAAATGCGCGCAATCGATTACACTCTTAGAAAAATCCCCGGGGTGGCCTTTTCGACCACTTAACCTTATTGTACGATTTATGGGCAAAGACGGGTTAAACGAACGTGATATAAATTCATTAATGAATGCACTATTGATAGATGCCAAATTTCCACCAATAAGTTGGCAAGTAATATTTGCAGATAAAAAATCTGTTGGAGCTCCAAAAAATTTATAACAAATTTTGGGATCAAATCCTTCAATTGTCCCTTTTGGACAAATTGTCGAAATAAAATTTAGGTTTAAAAGAATGAAGAAAATTGATAAAAAGCATCTAGTGTTCATGCTTAATGTTTTAATAATGGCCATAAATTTTTATCAATCTATTGAAAGAGTTTAATGAAGAATTTATCAGTAAATAAAGATGCAATATGAAAAAAGTTTTCTATAAGACAAATCAATGTTATCGGGTTGGTTGATTTGTTTGTGTTTTTCATTAATCTTTGGTGGATGTGGCATGCCTTTGCTCTAAAAACTTAATTCCTTAAATCCATTTTTCTTTTTTCAATTACCAGCTCGAATCATGCAACAACGAATTCATCTCGTTAGAAGACGTACTAGATTTAGAACTCAGTATCGGCTAGATCCTGAATCAAGATCGATTCTCTGGATCGGCTAGCCGATTCCGAGTCATTTGACTCTCTGGATTGGCTACAACATATAAGAAGATACAGAGTGGGTGGAAAAAAGTTGCCTCATTAATTTTCATAAGGAAATTCTTCATAACAGAAATTTTTCCATAAAGTGATCTTCTACAAAGTTATTCGTCGTGATCTCAGAAACAACTTTGTAGCACATCACTTTATGTGACAAATTTCTGTTATGGAAAAATTCCTGATGAAAATCAACTTTTTTCCGCCCACCCTATAATGTTGTTTCCTAAATACACTTAATTTCACGTTTTTTCTTTACTTTAACCACAAAAGTTTGTTCAAAATTTCACGCATCTTATCAATCTTAATTTTTCGAAGAAAAAATTCTAGTTAGTCCCAAAAAAATTTCGTTATGAATGTGGATAAATTTATTTCCCAAATCTCCAAATGTCCTCGAGGCATATTAACGTGCGGTTATGCAATGCGAGAAGAAAGAAAGCGGTCATTATTGCGGGCTAATCGACCATAAAAAAAAATTACTGAACATGTTTTGTTTTTCTGTTGCTATTTCTTTATATGGCCAGAATGGTCAGTCATATAATTGAGCATTAGCCTTATCGCTTGATTTGGCTTTTTAGCCTCTAGGCGAAGATTTTTATGGTTGATGTATAAAAGCGTGGAATTGTTTGGATGAACGAGGAATTAGATTTATTGAAATGTTGTTGTTTTAAACATTTATTGAAAAATTGAAATTTAAGAATATAGGGCATTTCTCGATGAGAGATAAAAGTCATCATCAATGGTGAGATGGCAAGCATCTCACTTTGGAAACAATTGGTCGTGGGTTCGATCCCGCTGGGGTGGAAATTTTATTTGCCGATCCAAAAAAAGTTGTTTTCATATAATTTGCCTTTCATTCTTCCTTTGAAACACTATCCACTGAGACATATGGTCGCTGAGCTTGGTAAGATGACAATTTGGCTCAGTGGATATGTTTCAAGAGGAAAAATGAAAGACAAAAGCTCTATAACAAATTTTATGGGATGGAGGAGGGGGTCTCAAATAACAACTTTTTTGAATTTTCAAATAGAGTTTCCGTCCTAGTGGTATCGAATCCTCGACTATTTGAGTACAAATTGAGACACTTAGCCACTTCGCCATGTGTGATGATTTTTGTCGAAAAAGGCCCTATATACACGGTGCCCTAAAAAGAAGTACTTTTGCGATTTTTTAAGTTTTTTAATGTTCATCTAAATAATTCTGGGGTATTTCTATGCGAAAAATTGATTTCAAGCATTGCTGGACATAATTGATCATGTATTAGCTCATTTTTGCTTCAATACACACGTCTCTTCCCTGAATTAGGGTCAGGGAATCGTTTTCATAGCTCGGAAATGTGCGCAATCGATTCCTCACATAGAAAAGCTCCTATAAGGTTATTTTGGTGAAAATTAAAAAATTGAAAAAATCGCAAAAGTGCTCTTTTTTGGGATACCCTATATAAAAATTTTAGAAAAAATCATGATAGATTACGAAAAAATGGGTATAATCGATTTAGAAGAAAAGAGAAAAGAAGTTGAAGCTTTACGGCGATTCGCATTTCTAGGTGTTTTTATTAGGTTTGTATATTAAGTGAAATTAGGTTTTATCATAGGAACTAGAGTTGTGCACGGGTTGGGCCGGCCCTAGGACAGATCTGGTCTATACCAACCTGACCTGCCCAGACCAAAATTGAGTGGCCTGGGGGCAGGTCGGCTTGGCCTGAAGAAAGGCCAGGCTCTCAGATATGGCTGGCCATCTGTGGCCAGCTATACCTGAGAGCAGGCTAGGCCAGATGAAGCCTACCTCGCCTAGGCCAGACTTTATCTCGGCCTGCACACCTCTAATAGGGACCAATATACTGCCAAGAGGTGACAAAAATGTTGATATAAGCGTAAAAGCATGTCTTCTAGGGGGAGGGGAGTAAAAAATCTCACCATACCATGATATGATATAGTTCTAGAGAAAGCAATCGCTACATTCTCTATCACAGGTCTCTCTACCAAGAGCGCGAACTCTAGTACCCCCGATCTTCCCTATTGTCACTGGAACCTGCCCCTATTGTTATTTATTCCTCTGACTGATTGAAATTTAGTACAATAGCCACACTTCTTGCAATAGTCTGTATCCCTATGTTGTACAATTATATGCAAACGATACAAATAAAGCTTGAAGATGAAATCGGATTTTGCCAATCACAAACAAGACTGTTAGATGACCAAATTTATGAAGCGACTGGGGATGAGATTTATGGGAGATATGAAAGGTATAAATATAACTCAAATTATTACCCAGTTATTCAAAGTAGGGGTAGAAAAAGCTGGCCGGCATTATGTTCATCCTGGGCCGGAATGGAATCTTTGGTCCCAGGCCTCGGCAATTCACGAGCCGAGGGCCCCATTTGGTCCTCAGGGATCTATTATTGTACTTGATTAGTGACAAGTGATTAGTGACAACTTGTCACTGACAAGTGATAAGTGACAAGTTACAAAAATAAAGGGAAAAAACAGACAAGTGGGCACATGAAAACTGATTAATACAAAGTGACTGTCGGTTTTTTAGTGAACTTGTTGCTTGTCACAAAACGATGCTAATCACTTGAAACTTAGTGACACCAGAAACGGATCTAGGAGCATGTCCCCTCTCCCAAACCGAAAATTTCTTAAGAAAAAACGATACTTTTGGCCAAAATTCGATAGAAAATGAGGCTTTTTACCTAGTGCCTCCAAACCAAAACTCTGGACACACCACTGAGCGACACACAATTTTAGAGACACTGAAGCCGGAGTAAAAATCGAACCACACCCTTTAAAACGAGCAATCTATGCTGGCACACCACTTTTTTCATATAAATCTCGAATTCAAAGATCAGCTGAGGAAGAAAAGAGCAAAGAAGAAAAAGATGAAAAAGAAGGAAAAAGCAAAGAAGAAAAAGAAGAAAAAAGCAAAGAAAAAGATGAAAAAGAAGAAAAAAGCAAAAAAGAAGACAAAAAAGAAGAAAAAGCCCTGCGACCAACTCGAGCACAGCTAAAAGCAGCTAGGAAGCGTAAAGCCACAAAGACGAGTACAAATTAAAAAACTTTTTTAGCAACTTGTTGCGCATGCGGTGTTGGACCACCAGGAGATTCGGGAAAACCTGGAAGAGATGGTCTCGATGGTCATGATGGAAATCCAGGTTAAGGTCTATAAATTTGCAAAAATATCAAATTTTTTAGGATTTGATGGTACCCCAGGACAAGATGGGTATACAGAACAAGAAATAGATACTTTTTGCTATGATTGTCCTGCTGGACTACCTGGAATGAAAGGATCAATAGGACCCAAAGGAAAGCCTGGTAAACCCGGTAAAAGAGGAGCTGATGGAGAACCAGCTTTTCCAGGACCACCTGGTCTACCTGGACATCCAGGTTCGAATTTTTATCAAATTTAAATATGGCTTTTCAGGAGCAAAAGGTAGACCTGGCCAAAATGGTCGTCCGGGTGATAATGGAGCACCTGGAAAAAATTTGGGAGCGGTAAAATTTTTAGATCTGGATGAAATTTAGATTTTTTTAGCTTGGACCAAGAGGACCGCCTGGTCGGCATGGACCCCAAGGGCCACCCGGAGATCCTGGTTTGTCAGGAGTACATGGAGCAACAGGCTTACCTGGACCCAGAGGACCTATCGGAGATCCAGGATTTCCTGGTGAACCTGGTAAAAATGGAAAAGATGGAGAGGATGGGCTAGATGGTGAAGATGGCGAAAGTAAGAAAGGCTTTTAGTGACTTATCTAGTCTCTCAAAATAATAACATGTCAAGGATACATGGGAAATATCCCCAACCAGTTTGAAACTGCTATATGGGCTGCTATATATGCTATACGCAACGCAGTTTCAAATTGATTGCGCAGTTGATGCACATGATTGTCGTCAACATGTTTCTCGACTAAAAAACTCCTAATGGGAAGGTTTCCGGAAGATTTTAGAAGAAAAATTTTTTTCGACTTTTGTAGCATGATAAGTGGCGGGGTTAAGTAAACTAGTTCCAATTGTTTTCTTGTCAAGCTGAATGAAAATAGCAACTTTTTAATTTATAAACTATCCATTTTTAAACACTACCATCCGATATGACTATACGATCAGTTGTTATTGTAAGAACACTATCAAATTTTGCCAAAACGATAAGTTCTACATCCTGGATTTAGGGGTCCAGAACCATGATCCTGGGACTTAAATGGAGTCATAGGGCCCGGGATCCCGGACCTATTTCGGACTCTACAGGGTGCGGCAAAAGTTCGGTTACATAATTTTTATTTCTTGTATGTAATAAAATAACACGTAAAATTTAATT
>JAQGBS010001035.1:0-17531 GCA_034698545.1 Acrobeloides obliquus | reverse complement strand
AAATGCCACCCGAATCAAAAAGTGGAAATGAAATTGCTCAAATTACTGTTAAAATTTGTTCGAAACAAGTGAGATTTAGTTTTAAAGAAATTAATGGAGTAAAAAATTGTTTTGCATATTTATTAGTTGAAAATGCTTAGAAAATTGCGATTTTTTTAAATGAAAAATGTTAAATTTTTTGTTGAAAATGGTTAATTTTGAACAATTATGTGAGATACTTTAGTTAAAACAAAAAAGCCACTGGCGAAAATTTTCTGGAAAACGCTGTTTTTATGCCGAAAATGCTAGGCAAATTACGATTTTTGACGAAAAAATGTTGAATTTTGATTAAAAATGGAAGTTTTTGGTGAAAAATCATAATGGAGTACCATTAGGATTTTGAAACAAATTTCAAAAAAATTTTTTCCAAACTTTTCGGCTACTGTATATGCTTCCGAATACGTAAATTTCAAATAAAAAATTTTTAATGATGATTTTAGAAATCCTGGCTCGAAAATAAATTGTATCATTAATTGTTGTTATTTTCACCTTTTTAAAATTGTTAATTTTAGTCCCTTGCCATCTACGATCGATTTGGCCACCTTATCCTCGGCGACCCCAACGAGCCGAAAGATGTCGAAGAATACATCGTTTTCGAAAACCACATCTCATCTTCCGAAGGCGTTTGGCGAATGCACGGCAAACTTATTCCACATTGGCTTGCCTCCAAACCCAAGAATCCGCCACTCAAAGCCAGAAAATTGACGCCTGAAGAAAACATGGAGATAAAATCGCCAGTTAAACTCACTCTCGACAAAGCTACCTCTGGGTCGTATGTAGAACAAATGAAGGAGAAGACGAAGATAAAATATAAAGAAGGCGATTTGAGCCCTGAACAGATGGAAGCGTATGCAAAGTTAGAGAAATCGGAGAAGTCGTTTGTTGGTCGTATGTTTACTCGGGGTAAACAGCAGAAGGAAGGAAATATTTTGCCTCCCAAAGAAAAAATTAAAGTCGACGTGAATGATAAAGATACCGAAGAAATTGATAGACATTTGGAAGAAAGCTCAGGAAGGAAGAACAGAAGACAGAAATATTCGAAAAATAAATAAAATTTGTATATTTTGTTTATTGTTTTTTCTCTAGGCTAGATGTTTGGTTATATTTTTTGATCTTATTATATATATTTCGTTAATATATTTTTGATAATCGTTTTATCTGGAAAAAATAAAGTTTATGTTATGATTGAATTTGTTCTGTTTTGAGATTGTAATGGGTTTTATACCCATATTATTTTTTGACTTTTTGCGTTGATTTATGAAGATTTACAACAACTCGCGTTGTTTTGCGTGTACTCAATATTATATTGGGTTGATAAAAATATTTTCTATTTTTAGCTAATTATATTTCCTGTAAAATGTCGAAGAAAATGGAAACCTATACTGTCTCGAATCCGAATGATCCCAAGAAAGCGGAGCCAGAGAAAACTCAAACTGGTTTGGATGATGAAGAAGAGTTTGAGGAATTCCCGATTCAAGGTGTGTTGTGCACTTTACCCCTTCTCCATATTTATAGAATATTTGGGAAGAGGCAGTGGCATAGCCAAGGAAGGCCCCTCTCGGTCAGACCGAAACTACGAAAAAATAAACATTTTTATTCCTTAGGGGACCAAGGCGAAGAAATAGATTTTCAAACAAGTCTTCCAAATCGCCTGACCTCCTTATAATTTTGATAGAATTCGAAAAATATAAAATTTGACCCCTTATTTTTGACTAAATGTTGGGTGACCGCCCCTACCATTCTTAATTATTGGGTTACGCCACTGGGGAGAGGTAAAGTAAAAAAGTATCACCATATAATTTCTCATTTTCAGACTGGCCAGGCAAGGATACAGCGCCAGAAGAGGAAGAAGATGTTAACGTTTGGGAAGATAATTGGGATGATGAAACCGTAGAGACCGATTTTAGCAAACAACTTGCGTAAGCTAAAAGAATTTGTTTTCATATTTTAATTGTTAATATTTTTAGGGATGAGCTGGCCAAACAAGGAAAGAAGCCAGTGGGAACAGAAGTGTAATCAGTGATCTCGTGTTTTATTGTTGTATTTTATTATGTCATATTTGGATTTTGTTCAAATAAATTTTTTAAGGTTGAAAGATGAACTTTTTAAAGAATTTGTGCATTGGAGAGGCCAATGGCAACGTTTTTTTTAAATTGGCCAGAAGTAGGGATGCAAAAGTTACGGAAAATTGACAATCCTTTTTTACGGCCGGAAATATGCGGATTTTGGTCACGAACATAAAGTCTATAGTGTCAAGTTTGTTCGGGGTGACAAATTTTGGGGTGTTGGAAAATTCTCCGAAGTTAAAATTCCCCAAACGTGAAAATTCTCCGAAAAGTCAAATTTTTTCACTAAAACCGGCATAAAAAAATTTTAGGAAGCGTTTCATGTCAAATTCAACCGTCACTTTTTAGTTTTACACCTGCTCTATCAAATAAAAAAATGGAGTAACAAGCTTTCATCCAGAGTTATAAGCTTTTAAAATCAATCTTCAGACTTTTTTCGCTGTATTGCGGATTTTCAATGTATGGTGGATTCCCTCCTATTGCCCATAGAACTCGATACTTAGAAAGATAACGTGTCTTAAAAAATTTCATTTCTTGCATGCCTTACATATACTCCTTCAAAATTGTCATCAACTAGCATTCTACATTGACCTATAGTTTTTGACACTCCTTTTTTGGACGTTTCAGTTGCAAGTCCAAAAGAAATTAGGAGGATTGATAAGAGGGATGAAGAGCATAGATCAAGTGCGCATCACACGACATGTGCCAATAAATGTAGTTGCTGTTTTCTTCATTAGACTAGATTGTGATAACATAAAGCAAATTAATGATAACATAATGTCCGCTTTCATTTTTATTTATAAGATCCTGATGTTTTGCATTTTCTTTGTCTTCATTTTTCTCTAGCCATTTTTGGAATTTTTAATGGTCCATTAATGGATCCATCTGATCGGAAAAATGTGTCATTTTTTGTTCATATCCTGAAAGTTCATAAAAATGAAGTATTTTTGTTTTATGGTAAATTCTGAATCGCTCACGTTGTCGAGATAATTACACAGTGTATAAAAAACCGGAATTTGGTCATATTTTTTCGATCTGAAATTTTTTTTCAAAAATGACCTTATTAGGGCACAATTTTATGCGGAGAATCAATTGCGCGCATTCCCGAAGCTTGAAAACGCTTTCCTGACCCTGATTCAAGGCAATTAGTGTTTTGTATTGAAGCGAAAATTTTCGGTTTTCTACTTCAAAATCATCCTTCTGGGGGTAATTCATGGGGAAATCGGCATAGCTTGCTTTGCCACGACAGGATCGTTTTGTCACGACGCATTCGTCACGACGTATTTGCCACGGACGTATTTGCCACGGACGTATTTGCCACGAACGCATTTGTCACGAACACATTTGTCAACGAACGCATGCGTTCGTGGCAAAACAAGCTATGCCGGGAAATCGATTGCACTCATTCCCAAAGCTTGAAAATGCTTCCCTGATTCAGGAAAACTAGTTCGATTTTCGCTTCAATAAATGATCTAATTTTCTTTCATGGTCAGAGAAGTATTTTCAAGCTTCGGGAATGCGTGAAATCGATTCCTCGCATAAAATTAAGCCCAGGAAGATGATTTTGAGGCAGAAAACCCAAAAATGTTCGATTTTCGTTTCAATACAAAACACTCATTTTCCTGAATCAGGGTCAGAGAAGCGTTTTCAAGCTTCGGGAATGCGTGCAATCGATTCTCCGCATAAAATTGTGCACTAATAAGGTCATTTTTGAAAAAAAATTTCGGATCAAAGAAATATGAAAAAAAGCCCAAATTCCGTTTTTTTATACACTCCGTACATGTGAAGTTGACGAATTTTGAAATTTATTTATTACAACGAAAATAGAGCTGTGGAATTGCCATTTCAATGTACAAATTTGGCAATTGTCAAATTCTCTATGTCAATTGCAAAATACGATTTTTTCAATTTTCCACTTGGTCCCACTGATGTTTTTGCTCCTATGCGAGAAAATCATCTGCGCGCATTGCCAAACCTTGGAAACGCTTCCCTGATTCAAGGAAAAGGTTTGTGCATTGAAGCGAAAATTGACTAATTGAGGGAAGCATTTCCAAGGTTCGGCAATGCATGCAATTGATTTCATGCATAGAAAAACTCCCTATAGGATTATTTTGTTGAAAATTTAAAAAGTTGAAATTTTTTGAAAAAATCGCTCAAAAATCACAAAATTTCCCTTTTTGACTCACCCTTTATTATACTTATTTTGAAGAAAATTTTTTTAGGCAAATTCCATCTTTCTATAAAATGTTCAAAATTTACATATTTCTATCAATTTTCTATTTGATTAATGCCCAAGATAAAACTTTCACATGTCGTGATATGAACAACAACCCCGTTGATTGGTAGGCTTTTGTCCTTGACAGAAGTAAAAAATTCAACAAAAAAATTTTTCTTGAGATACTTGATGGCATCTGGAACAAAGTGCACAAGTGATAAGATTTTTTAAGATAAAATGATTGCTAGAAAAAATATGACAGGTGTAAAAGTGAAAAATAAAAATTCTACAAGGTCGAATTTAGGGGGTTAAATAAAAAAAATAATGTAATCAAAAGTTTGACCCTAGCGGGATCGAACCTGGCTGTCTCAACGTTGCTTAACTTACCAGATCGGACGAGCGCCTTCTTTATCTTGCTATGTACTATCAAAAATTTTGAATCTGCGCGGAAACTGACTAAAGCCCATTTCAAACCCAAATGCTAAACTTTTTCTTCGATGCTGGTAGGGAGTGATCCCGTCCGATCTGGCAAGTTAAGCAACGTTGGGCCCTCCAGTTTCGATCCCGATAGGGTCAAAACTGTTGAATTTCGGAAAAATTTTTTTGCAAGATAAGGCAAAATTTTTTTGCCTTATTACAAAAATTGAAATACAGTACTGCCCCTTTACCTGGAAATTTTTTTTGAAAAGAATGTTCATTTTTTCAAAACTCAACTACGTTACCCCATCGTTTTTCCTATTTTTGACCAAAAAATCGTGAAAAATTGCATAAAATGGCTTTAACTTTGGAGGTCTGGCTACACCAATTCCCGGGGTCTTGGGTCCTGTTGTCCCAACAAAGTAGGTCCTTTCTAGACTCAGCCCAGGGACCACAACAAGTATAAAAATCGCAACATCTGAGGATCAACGGCTAAATTTTTACAGGTTCATATTTTACAAATTGGGTAAAGAACCTTGGTCTAACGTTCCAAATCTTGCGAATGGTAGTGCCTTTATGTATATGGATGTCAATAATGTCAATTGGCAATTTCCTCAGGATATTAGTATGTATGATACGAATCACGCGATTTATTATACCTTGAAGCAGTATTATGATAATAAGGCGGATAAAGATGTAAGAATTGTAGAACATATCTCAAAAAGAGAAAAAAATTCATCACCCATAGTGAAAGTTCGGAAATTTTTTACATGATTTTGAAAAAATTTTTAAAACGTCTCAGAACTTTCTGAATATTTTTTTTCAGAACACCTTCTACATTCTATACAACGATGAATGGCCTGCAAATATCGGAAATGGAAGTATATGGAGTGATGACTCCGGACATCAAGTAAAATTTCCTGAATCAGGGTAAATTTTGTAAAAACAAAAAAAATTTAGAAAGGTGTTTCACTTTTTGGACGCGGCGGAGGCTATTGGCTTATTCACAGTATTCCCAAATTTCCAACGAATGATACCTATGGTTTTCCATCCAATGCTCATACCTACGGTCAAATGGGCATATGTCTATCTTTACCGTACTTACAAGGGGCTAATAACACTGGTAGAGACTATTTAAAAAATTTTTATTTTGCTCATACAAACTGGGGGTCGATTGTTGTACTTGATAAGTGATAAGTTACAAAAATAAAGAGAAAAAACCGACAAGTTGGCACTTGAAAAGTGACAAGTGATTAGTGAAACATGACAAGTTCACTAAAAAACCGAGAAGTTTGACACCTGTCACTTGTCGAAAAAAACTGACTAAGCAAAAGAGGTTAGTCATTTTTGGCTTACTAAAGAGATTAGTCACTTTTGGTTTATCACTTGTCAAAATTGTGTGTTGTCAAAAAACCGTTTTTTAGTAAACTTGTCACTTATCAAGTGCCCACTTGTCAACTTTTTCATTCATTTTTTTTCACTTGTCACTAATCAAGTACAACAATAGACCCCTGGTATGAAAAAGGCCTCAAAAATCTTTTTAGTAACTCAACTCTCCTATACATACCCCTTCATCTACGAAATTTCTGCTGGACAATCTTTCCTCAATGATATTCCGCGTATCAACAATCTTATCAACAGTAATTTTGTGACCACCCCATCTACAAGTAAAGTCACTTTCAACACTGTCGATGGCCGAGAATTTTATCATTATGCGAAATCCGGACCTTGGGGCAAAGGTAAGCTAAAGGTTCACTCGGAAACGAGTTTGCTATTTTTGTTGATATTTCGACGACAGAGGACCCTTTGGATTTTTTAAACTTTTTTTGACCCTTGGAGAGGGTACATGTACCCCCCCCCCTCTCCTAGATACGGCCCTGGTGTTAGCACTCGGCTCCCAGTACTTACCATTAAATGCTTTTTTAAGACCTATATGCCGACTTTGTCGCAATCGATCTTCAAACTGACTTATTGGTGGAAAGTTGGGACCACGATGCTAGTATGAACATAAATTCAACTTGTGGGCGAAAATATGACGTTTTCGACGCGAAAAATGTGTCCCTACCATTCAATGTCGCCTTTTCGACCTATTGGGACCATTCGAAATACGCTGTAGCCTATGACTCTGCTGGCCATCCGTTTCCATACATGTGTGTGGGTGATATTAATCGACAAGTAAGTAAATGTTTAAAAAAGCACAAAAAATGTTGAATTTTTAGCTTCATCAAGAAGTCAGAGGCGGTGGCACAATGTGCTTCTTGAACAGTACCGTGTTTTCTACTTTTGGACCGATTATTTCAGAGCACTATGGTTGCCCAAAAGCAGGATTTCTACAAACTTTGAAACAATATCTTCCAAAATTTCTTAGATTTTAAATTTTTAAATTCTGTGAATAAATTTTAAAATTTGCATAAAAATACAGGGTGCGGCAGAATAAATCGATCACATGAGAATGTTCAAATCATATTGAACGGGAAAGTTCAATCCCCACCAAGATGGTGGAGGATTTTTTAATTCTGTTCAAACTGAAAGTTCAAGTTGGGGCGATCAACTTTTGCGTTAGAAGTAAAGTCCCAATCGTTAACCCTTTGGAGATATTTGCAAAACAAAATTGCATGAAAAATTTAAACAAATGTGTGTATTGAAGTGAAGGGATTGATACCATTTAAATTTGATCTGTGACCCTATTAGGGCTAATTTTATGCGGGGAATCGATTCCACGGAGCTTAAAAACGCTTCCATCATCCTAAACCAGGGAATCGAAGTGTGTGTATTGAAGCGAAAATCGAAAAATTTTAGATTTTCTGCTTGAAAATGACTTTCTGGGGGTAAATTTATGTGGAGAATCGATTGCGCGCATTTTCGAAGTTTGAAAACGCTACCCTGAATGTTGAAGCGATAATCAATACATCAATTTTTCTTTGATTCAGGATCAGAGAAGCGTTTTCAAGTTTCGGGAATGCGCGCAATCGATTCCCCGCATAAATTTACCCCTAGAAAGTCATTTTCAGGCAAAAAATCTAAAAATTTTCGATTTTCGCTTCAATACACACACGATTCATATATGGGCAAGCAGGGGGGTACTGGGCCCCAAAATACGAATTGGTCCCAAAGGTTACTGTCGACCAAAAAAAACGTCGACAGGCAAAAAAGTCGAAATACGAATTCATAAATCGAGAACGAATTCGTATACGAATTTTCGCAACGAATTCAGTCTGGGCGGCTTCCCAAATACGAATTGGTCCATTAATTTTTCCCCCGATACGACAAATTGGGGGGGGGGGGTACAGTACCCCCTTGCCCATGTATGTTCCGATTCCCTGATTCAGGGTCAGAGAAGTATCAGAAATGCACGCAATCTATTCCTCGCATAAAATTAGCCCTAATAGGGTCATTTTTGAAAAAATTTTCGAGTCGAAGAACGAGTCGCCCAAATTTCGGTTTTTTTAATACACCCTGTTTGCTATATTTGGAAAATCTTTTACTTTTATCGCCTTATAATTTTTCCTCAAAATTTCCAAAAACTTCGCCCACCAAGTTAAAGATCTCATTACAATCAACTAATCTAATTGCTTCATTATAGGACGCCTTCCGTTTCTATTAGGGATGTCCTCGTAAATATGATTATCTCGCGTGCCAGTCTGAATGGCTTAAATTGTTTGTTTGCAGTTCTTTGGTGTTTCATAAATCATTTCACTTAATTTTTTTATAAGAGCTTTTTTTATGGGAGCTTAATATTGCAATACCGGATTTGCATTTATCCAAATTTCCGATAGGAAATTTGTAATTTGCGAGGATTATTACAGTATTTATAGACTCGCGAAGCCCTTGGATGTTTGTTTTGTTGTACAAGGTTTCTTCATTCTCAAGCCAAGAAGGAAAAAATATTTAAATTACGTAGTAGCTTACGCATACGACTTAATTACTTGTTATTCGGTGTGTGATGGGTGTCCCAGTTAAAGGGTAGAGTGCAGATCGAGGCCCGATCTAGGTCGGAAAATTTTTTTAATAAACGAATTTCTAGGGGTAATTTTATGCGGAGAATCGATTGCAACCATTCTCAGAGCGTAAAAACGCTTTCCTGACTCTGATTCAGGCAATTTTAGGGTATTTTTGGATTTTTAGGAGATCGACAAAGATTGATAGCAAAAAGATTGATAAAAAATAGCAAAAAATACCCTAAAAAAGCGTCTTAGCCATTAGGCAATTTCGCCCTGATTTATGAAATCTTGCCATGGAACAGAGTTTGCATAGAAGATGTCGGCTAAATAGAGCAGTGGATAGTGAAAGCGATCGTCCATTCTTGCAAATTAAGCAACGTTGAAGCAGTTAGGCTCGATCCCACTAGGGTCAAAATTATGATTTTCAATAAAATTTTTATATTACCCCTAAATTCGAGCTTATAGAATTTTTGCCTATCATTATTTTCAATAAAAACTTTTTTCAAACCAGAAAAATGACTTCAAACATGAAGCTAGATAAAAAGATATCTTCAAAAAAAAATCAAAGTTCGCATCCCTGTGTCGTCGTATTGAAAGGGAACTTTGAGTTTTATCTTAAAAAAACTCAAAGTTCCCTTCCAACACGACCAAGCAGGGATGCGAACTTGGAGTTTTTTGAAGATATCCTTTTTATCTAGCTTAAAGACATGCTGCTCCAGTGGAGTTCCCTTCCTGAAAAACATTTTTGCATAATTTAAAAAAGAATTATGGTGCCAGTCATTCGGGAACATACTTTTTAGGCCTGTTCCTTTTTTGTCAGATGCAGCCCTGCTGTGCTCTCCTTCCTTTCCCTAAGCCACGGGTCCCCCCTCAACCAATCACATAAATAACCAAAATTTTGCGGCCAATACTTTTATTCTGTTGTCACTCTTTTAACTCTTTATTCTTTTTAATAATTTTAGACTTGGGCCGAGCATGCATATCAACGAATTGTAAATAATAGGACGTGTAGAAAATGCACACGCAGCTGTCAACGTGCTCATAATGCGTATGTAATAGGTGTAGTATTATTCTTTTCTTCTTCCTCTATTCACTTGTTTAATTATATGCAATAGATTAGGGTGGATCTATAATAGATTAATGCTTGTTAGAAAGAACAAGTTTCAATCTTTTAAATTTTTTTAATTAGTTGATTTTTACTCCATGGCATAGTTATATCCAAACCCCCGGAAGGAAAGGACATAGATAGATAAAGGAGTTCTACTTAAAAACATTTTCGATGGAGAGGGGTCTGGCTTACGTTGCGCATCATGTTTTTGAACATTTTTTGAACAATTTTTTCTCGAAAGGAAACGCTGTTTTCGATGAAAAATTTTTTCGGTAATAGAGAAACGATATTTCCCTACAAGATGCAAAAACCACATTTGAATCCGACGCGTAGTTTTCGAGGAATCGAATTTTCTTGCCAAACACCGTTTTTTAAAGATTGCTCCCTAGAACCTTCCCAAAAAGATTTTTCGCCAAAAATTTTTCAGGATTTGTTGTAGAATTCGATGAGCAATCAAATAGCACCGAGATCGACGAAATCGGAGACAAAAATTTTTTTGAATTTTGATGAACTTGGAAAAAACACTGTGAAAAAATGAGATATTCGGAAAGTTCATGAAAAATGGAACATTTTTTTTGTTTTTACGGCATGTTCTGAATCGTAATTTTTTGAGATAATTGCGTTTGAAGTTGGTGATTTTTGAAATCTGTGTATTACAACGAAAACATGAACGCAGTGAAAATTCTTCCCTGTATCAATAAAGGTTGTGTATTGACGCGAAAATTTAGAAAATTTTTCGTTTTTCATCAACTTACGAAAACTGCCAAAAATTTTTTTGATGAATTTTCAATGATTAATGAATTTTTCGATTTTTGACAAAATTTTCAATTTTTAACGAATTTTTCAATTTTTTTGAATTTGGCGATTTTTGAAATCTATGTATTACAAAGAAAACATGAACGCAATGAAAATTCGTCCCTGAATCATAAAAGTTGTGTATTAACGCGAAAATTAAAAAAAATTTCATTTTTCATCGACTTCCGAAAACTGCCAAAAAATTTTGAATTTTGGCGTCAATACGCAACTTTTATTGATTCATGGACTAATTTTCGGCATAGACAAGACAAAAACGGGATGGAACGATCGTTCAAACAACACATGAACGGGACGATAATTGTGCTTGTAATTCCCTTCATCCCGTTCTTGTATTCTCGTTTTTGTATCCCGTTCTTGTTAGCCCCATTGATTCGTCCCGTTATTGTGCATGCCGAATTTTCATATGTTTTCGTTCTAATACACAGATTTCAAAAATCGCCAACTTCAAACACGATTATCTCTGCAATGATAACGATTCATCGACTCTGCAACGATTCATCAACATACGAAAACTGCCAAAAAATTTTGAATTTTCGCGTCAATACACAACTTTTATTAATTCATGGACGAATTTTCACTGCGTTTATGTTTTCGTTGTAATACACAGATTTCAAAAATCGCCAACTTCAAACACGATTATCTCTCTCAACGATAATGATTCAGAGGTTACCGTAAAACAAAAAATGCTCCATTTTCATGAACTTTCCGAATATATAACTTTTTCATAATGTTTTTGTTCTGACTGGTCCTTTAAATATAAAAATCTTCTTTGACAAAAAAATTTGCCTTTCTACATTCACAATGGTTTGTTTGCAGAAAGGTGGATAGAGGTCGGCAACGGACTCTCTGTGAGTGACACTTTAGGAATATTTATTTATATTTGATATTTTTCTACAAGATCGCACGCCATATTTGAGAATGATGCGGCCCATTTTTTACTCGCATACTGGCCTAAATATAGGGGAATGCCTCGTTTTAGGCAGGAGTGGTCCTTCCATACTAAAGGCTTTGCGGTTGGCGGTCTCTCGTGAGAAGAAGAGGCAAGTTTTTGGCAGCGACGCAGAAAAAATCTCTTGACATTTATTATTTGCTTGGAACGCTAGTTTGAATTTATTTTGTGGATTTTTGAATTTTTAAATTTTTTACAAATTTTCTCATTAATCTATTTCAATGTAAAAATTTGTTTTTTTACAGGGCGTTCCCAAAAAGTGGATTTTTGTGATTTTGATGGAGGTGTATAAATTATGGACTATTTTATGAAAAAATTTTCAAGAATTTTCATTCGGGCTTATATGCTGAAGCTCTATTTTTATGGTTTTTAAAGCTGCGTTTAAGCGTGTTGAAAAATTTGAAAATTTTTCAAAAAGTTTTAAAAAAACAAAAAATTTTTGAAAAATGAAAAATTTTAAAAATTTTCAACAACACTCTTGAAAACAGCTTAAACATTTTCGATATAATTTTCAATTTTTATCGATAAAAATCAAATTTTTTTCATTTTTCGTTTTTTTTTTAAATAAATCGATTTTTTTAAAAAGAACATTTATTGAAAAAGCAAAAATATTTCGGCGGGGACGGGGATCGAATTTGCGCCTTTCCAACTGCAAAACTAACACTTTACCAACTGCGCAATGGAGGCAGATCGACAATGGCTTTTCATTTCTGACCAAATACCTAAGCTAAAAAGGCAAAAATGAAAAATTGAATTTTTAATTTTTTCCAGAGGGTACCCCCATGATTTTAGTGTTTTTTTCTTCTCTCGCCGAGCTCTTTTCAGAAACCTAAGCCGTAACGGGATCAGACTTAAGGTTACGAAATTTGTCCGTACAGACAGACAAATGCACATTTCTTTTAAAATTAAAAGATTTTTAGTTGATTCAATTGTATTCGTATTACGACCGTTTTTCTTTTGTAGAATAATTTTCTCGATTTTGGTCCAATTTATTTGATTGCTCTTTTATGACCTTTTATAAATGGTTGGCGTAAAAAAGAATTGCGATAAAAATTGATTTTTTAAAGAGAAAGTTTGTTATAAAAAATCTAGCGTAACATTCCTCGAAATTTTCATGGTCTCACGAAGATTTCAATCTTTGTTTGTACTTCAACAATTTTTATATATTGTCTAAATTCCAAAATAGTGCGCGCAATTGATTCCCCGCCTAGAAAAACCTAAGAATCGACAGTTTACTCATAAAAATCCGAAAATGTTTGATTTTCGCTTCAATACACCGATTCCTTCCCTGAATCAGGGTCAAAGAAGCGTTTTCACAATTTGGAGTGCGCGCCATCGATTTCCCGCATAGAATTATCTCTAAAAATGATAATTTTAGAAAAATTTTCTCATGAAATAGTCCACAATTTATACCCTCTTTAAGAGAACAGGCAATAATTTGTCCACATAGTTAAAACCATTTTTTGTTTTCCATAGTTTTAAAACTCCATGGCGACTAGAACCAGCAGTCTGATGAGTTTTCTTTCTCCTTTTCCTCCATCTCTTTATTTTTCTTCACCTTTAATCTTTCTTTCATAATAAAGTCCGCCTTCTTTGACACAATGGATATTCTGAATAGTCCAAAATTAAGTAGCCATTTATTTTGTGTAGGATTGTGGCATCGTTATTGGGCAGGTGGATGCCAATTACAAAGAAATTTTGCAAGATCAAATTCTGTGGGAAGGAGTTATAGCGACTTTTTACAGGACGCAGTTACAGGGAGATGTTACTGGGGTACAGTTATAGGGACGCAGATATTTTGGCAATAGGCCCCTCGTTACGGTTACGAGCACTCGTTACGGGTTTTTGTTACCGAGCACACTCGTTACGGACTCTCGTTACAGAATCCGCTTGTTACGGCCTGCCAGGGGCGTGCTAGGATTTCAAAAAATCCTGAGGTTTTGGAGTAATAAAAAAATCAAATTCGTGTTTTTGGGCTAAGAATACCTCTAGGCAAAATTAATATATTCTTAGTTGTTCAATTGATTATATTGATATAAAATTATCCTACTCTTCCATGTTGACTTCAATTTCTTCTTCGTCGCTGCTGTTTTCAGAACTTTCATCGTTTCCGACTTTCTCGTTAATTTCATCTCGGACCATTGTCTATCAGGATCGGAATTTCTTCTTTGCTTGCATATTTTGAATTTTATTTCTTCTTTTTCCACATGTTACAATAGTTTTTGCACATCTTCTGGTTTGAATTGGTTGGCAAAGTTGTGAGCCTTTTCCATAATATGTTCGATTTTATGTCTCGGAAAAATGCCAAAAACGTCAAAATTTGCATAAAAATTTTAAAAATAAATATTTCTTAAATTTTTTTATGGAAAAATAATATCACCATCGTGTTTCTCGCATAAAAATACCCATATGCAAAATTTTTTATTTATATCCAATCAATCAAGCGACTATTATATTCGTTTTTTCCACATTTTTCCTAACCTTTGAGCTAGGTCTCGAAAAAATCTAAGTTTGTCAGGCCTTGAAGATCTCTTTTGTTAGTCCGAATTCATAGATGATTTAGAAAAAATCAATCTAAAAATATGTTAGTATCAAAATTTTTGTTATTTTTTTACTATAATTTTTTGGGGTAGAAAAACGCAACTGGACTACTAATTTCCCAGCTAGTTCTATACTTGTCCTCGTGGTTGTTTTCTTGCAAAATGAAACAGCTTATCAGTATTTTCTGTTCGTCTTTATTCATTCGAACGACTGAAGATGAAGACTAGATCAATAACTTCAATTCTTCAATCATACTAATCAACCAAAGTGTCGTCTTTCAGACAGATTTTTCGCGATTTGTGTAATGTTTTTCAATTATAGGTAGTGAAATATTGAAATTTTTGAATTTTTTGATTGGCATTTTTGACGATTTTTTTAAATTTTTTATGGTAAAGAAGAATTATCGTAATTTTTTAATCCTGTTTAATACAGAGTAAGCCAAAAAAGTAGCTTTTGCGATTTTTTGGGATCCGGTTCATAAGGATTTTCTTCATAACAGAAAATTTTCCACAAAAAGCGATGTTCTACAAAGTTGTCCGTCGTGATCTCAGGAACAATTTTGTAGAACATCACTTTTTTGCGAAAAAATTTCCGTTATGAAGAAAATCCTTATGAACTGGGTCTCAACAATCACAAAAAGCCACTTTTTGACCAACCCGTTATAATAATTTTTATTGTATTAGGTTGATCAATAAATAAGGAGCATTACGTCAAATCCTTGCAAAAATGACTCGTCTGGGGCCAATAAATCTATCGGGAAAATGCAAAATAGAAAATGGAAAATTTTTGAAAAATGTTGGATAACTTTTTATGGCTGAAGTAAAAATGATAGGATCTTTTTATTTTAACTATTTGGACACCTTGCCGACTTTTGCAAAAAATCTTTTGAATCGACTTAACACCAACTGTTTGTAGCTTTGCAAATCAAATCGAATTTTTGCACTAAAAAGAATTTCTGATTCCAATTCTTTGAAAGATTGCCAAAAATCGTGCGTGTGTGTATGAAAAGAGAAAGAATTAGTTGATAGTGATCTTCGTAATTGCGGCCTCGACGAGGCGGAATAAGTTTCTTCCCCACATTTCCGATGATTCCTACAATTCTGTAATTTTTTATAGTATAAGATGGATCGAAATCGTGACTCGAAATCGAATGAAATCGGTTCTCAAAATTGTTTTCTTTAGCTTTTTATGAAAAATGTCAAAAACAAAAATCACACAGAAGTTGCGTTCTATAACTTTTATTTTGGCCACTTTTTATGAAAATACATCGAAAAAAGTTACCAGCACTAGTTTATACTATATTTTTATTAGTGTTCGATCCCGAGTTCGGGATTGACCTCTTGGCCGGGACGGATTTTTCGGGATGGGCTATGGCAGTATTTTCGGGATCCGGGACGGGATCGATTTCCGGGATTTTCGGGACGGGATTTGAAAAAAAATTTACCTTGGTCCCCTCCTCAATTTTTTTTGAAAATTTTTGGAAAAACAAAGGGGAACCAAGGTGATTTTTTTCAATTTTTTCAAAAATTGATAAAAAATCACTCTCCTGTCAGCGCTTGATTTTTTCTGCACCGTAGGATATTTAAAAAAAATTTAACCCATTTTTTATAATTTTTAAATCCATTTTAGGGGTATAAAAACTTAGGGGGAGGGGTATTTTTAAGAGTGTGTTTTTTATCCTGACTCGGGACGGGATTGAGTCTGGGAAGGTCGGGATCCGGGATGGGATCGAGTTTCACTCAAAAATTTCGGGACGGGATGCCAAAAATCCCGGGATTTTCGAGACGGAAGGGGATCGATCACTAATTTTTATATCTTATTAGTAATTTTTTATTTAAAAAAATTAATTTCTTGTGTAATTTTTTATATTTTGCGTAAGATTTATCTTATGTAAGATAAAACTTAAGATGAGAAAGAAGGTTTTAAAAAATTTAACCCTGATTTTCAGGGTTTTCGTGCCAATAACCCAAAATATCAATTCTTATATTAATATAACTAAAAAAGAGTTAATTTTCAGCCTCAAATGCGCTCGGGATCACTGCTACTTTTGAATTTTTCTAATTTTTGATATTTTTTAACCTCTAAATTTTTCACAAAATGGCATTTATTCCAAGAATATTTCGAAGGTATTTGAGATGGAACCCTATTGGAGGAAGGTCATTTTTATCGAATGTTCTTTGTATAGCAGTCGTTTTGTTTATGTTCTCGTTGGTGGCTACGCAATTGGTGGTATGTAAATTTTGAATTTTCAAAAAAAATTTAAAAAATTTTTTAGAGGGAACCTAAAAACAGATATGAAAATTTACAAGAAAATTTACAAAATAAACAAAGTCATGTAAGTTTTTTTTATTAAAAATGCAACAAAAATTATAAAGTCTGTTTCACGGATAGGTTCCGGATACGAAAAGCGCTGGAAGCCTAGTGGATAGCATCACAGGCTTCGAGTTTGAAAACCCGGGTTTAATCCCGCTAGGAGCCAAATCTTTTTGCATCGTCCAACATTGATAAAAATTTTTGCCTATGAATAATTTTATGCAAAAACCACGATGGTGATATTATTTTTTTCATGAAAATTTTTGTAAAAAAATAAAAAAGCCAATTTTTTACCTATTTGTACTTAAATCTTGAAAAAATTGATTTGTTTATTTTTTATAAAAATTTTCATGAAAAAATAATATCACCATCGTATTTTTCGCATAAAATTACCCCTAGGCAAAAATTTCGATGCAAAAAGATTGGGTTCCGAGCGGGATTGAACCTGGATCTTCAAACTCAAAGTCTGTAATGCTATCCACTAGGCTATGCTTCTGGCGCTTTTTGAACCTCTCCGTGAAACAGACTTTGGTCCGTCAGATTCTAATTCTTGCAAGTCCATAGTCAAATGGTTAAGAAGCCAGACACTCACACTGAAATGGCGGGTTCGTTTCCTCCAGGAGCGATTTCTTTTTGCATCCTTCAAAATTGATGAAAATTTTTGCATATAGATATTTTTATGCGAGGAATACTAAGGTGATATTATTTTTCCATAAAAATTAGTAAAAATCATTTTTTAATTTGTATACAAATTTTGATGAAAATTTCAAGAACGTCAAAATTTGCATATAAAATTAAAAATTTTTTAACCAATTTTTTAATGGAAAAATAACAGCATCATCGTGCTCCTCGTTTAAAAATACCCATCGGTAAAAATTTGAATAACTTTTGAAAGTTCAAAAAAGAAATCGCTCCGAGCGGGATCGAATCCACCCTTTTGATGCAGGTTTCTGCGTCCTAACCACTTGACTATGACTTGCAAAAATTTTGAGTCTGGCGCAGAAACAGACTATATAGTAATAAGTAAAAAAATTTAAAAATGCCAAAAATTTATGCCCAATTTTTTAAAAATTGTTAAAAAGTTGCACAAGTAAAAAATTAAACAAATTGATTTCTAGTCTGAATT
>JAQGBS010001034.1:0-17533 GCA_034698545.1 Acrobeloides obliquus | reverse complement strand
CCATATTGTTTTTATAACAGACTAATTTATGGATTTTATTTGACTTATACCGAAATGCGCCAGTAATAAAATTTTAATCCACATCGAAATGTGACAGTTTTGAAAAGTTTAGCATATATTAAATTTTTGAGGCTAAATTCTTCAAAATTTGCTTTTTGAAGCCGTGCAAAAAAGTTGACGTGTATTTCACTTTTTAAATATACAAGTTTTTAAAATAAAAATTTAAAATATTTTTATATTAATCCAGTGGCGTAGCCAGAGGGCGGTATTGTAGTTGAGTTATAAAAAATCGCATTTTTGAAAAAAATTCAAAAAATTTTCCAGGTATTGTACAGGATGGCGCACAAAAAACCGGACACCTTAAAATATTTTTAACGTTTTTTTCGACGTTCTTCAATTGAAACTAAACTTTTCATTTTTTCAACTTATTTCTCATCTTTTTGCTATTTTTGAACTTTTCGGTGAAATATATGGGATTTTAAGTAATAAAAATGAAAGAATTCCGCCCTGCTATCATTCGAATGCATGAAAATGGATATTCTTCCAGGGAAATTGCAAAGATTCTCAGTGTTCCTAGTCTACCGTTTATGATGATATTAAGCGCTTTGAAGAAACGGGCCTAAATGCAGATCGTGCAGGACGAGGCGAATTATTCGAAAAGATCTCGCTTTAAAACTTTCTGGGCCAATTTCCAGATTTCATTTCTCGAGATGAATGGCTAGCAAATGCGCCTGATTTAAATCTGTTTGACTATTCTTGCACTATTACTTTTTTCACGTTTTTTCATGCAATTTTTTAAAAGTAATAGTTTGTATCGTGCGGAAAAGTGAAAAAAGTAATAGTGCCACTATTCTGTATGGAGATTTTGGAAGCCAAAGCTTGCGCTAAGCCTATAAATACATCGAATCTTTAAAGCATGCCCTGATCCAGGCGGGGATGAAATTACGCCAGAAATCTTAGCAAAGTAGATAGCTCTCCAACAAGATTGGAACAGTGTATTAAAGCTAAAGGAGGTCATTTTGAATTATTGTTATTGTTTTTTGTAAATAAACTATATTTAAAATTTTTTAAGTGTCCAGTTTTTTGTGCGCCACACTAATTTATTTTTCTTAAATATTCTTTATTAAGTCTAACCTTCAGATCTCGTTGACGCAATTAAAGCTTAAACTTAATCCCTTAAATTTTTGCACTTACGATTTATTCAATTTTCTGGAAGCATTTTGTTTCGCTTTTTTATTTACCATGTTGATGGAGTTCATAAGCATAACTTTTCCAAATATAGAATTTATTAAGATTTAGTGGTCGGAATTGTATAGATTAGCTTTAATTTTACTACAGGGTGTATAAAAAAACTGGGATTTGGGAATTTTTTCATGTTTTTTCGACCCGAAAATTTTTTTCAAAAATGACCCTAATAGGGCTAATTTTATGAAAGGAATCGATTGCGCACATTTACGAAGCTCCCCTGATCCTGATTCAGTGAATCGGGGTGTGTATTGAAGCGATGGTCAATGTGCTTTGGACCACTTGGACATCCGTTGAGCGCGTAACCGGTAACCGATAGTAACCAAAGGCCGGTAACAGTAACCAAAAGCATAGTGCCTTCAAAATTTTTTTTCCAAAAATCGCATGAAAATACCCCTTATAGGTGATTAAAAAAATTTTTTTGAAGATTTTTCACCAAAAACGCAGAAGTACGGTTTTTTTGGCTCACCCTGTAGTAAAAAGTGTGACCGCTAATCTATACTAGTGCCATTAAATTGAGTAGTCTAGAATAAGTTTAAGACGTTTAGCATATTTTCTTAGAAGCTTTGGCAAGAAAGTTAATAAAGTTTTACAGAAAAGATTTTTTATTGTTTCTTGCTTTTATTTTTTGGAAAAAAGACATTTTTGTGAAAAATTATATTGGGGCACCATTAGTTTGTTGATTTTTTGTTGAAAAAATTGGGCAAATTATAAGGGAACCATTATGAATTTTTGACTTTGAAAATATTGGCTTCATGCAACTTCGACTAGTTTATTTTTAGAAAGGTATTAACTACATAAATCAAATACAACAAACCACTCCAACTTATTGCTTCTTTTACGTACTTTTAATTAAGATCATTATTTTTTAGTGTGAGATTCATGGGTATCTCTAATCGGATTCTCTTGATAGACTTAACCCGTGTTGAATGAAGAATATTTGTCAATTCGAACGTTTCGCTTCTAGAAAAGTTTTTGTCTACGTAATTGTTTAAAATGAGGTAAAATTTTAGTACTTAAAATCCTGGTATAGGTATCGAAAAAAGGTTAAAAAATGTAAGTTAGGAACCCAAATTTTGAATCTCTTTTGCTAAGAATCGCCCCGCAAATGCGCGCTAATATAGTCCGTTTCAACCCCAACTATAAAAAAGCTGGACACAAAATTCAAAGTCCGGAGTTAGCATCCCGTCCGACCTGGCAAGTTAAGCAACATTGGGCCAAAGTTGATATCGTAGGTTCAACACCATCCGCTTCCTTGTGTCCAAATTCGTTAAAAACTTTTGCATATGGGTATTTTAATGTGAGAAACACCATAAACATAAAGTTATTTTTTCAAAAAACTTTACATAATTTTTTAAACTTTTTCGACTAACACCTAATTTCGTAAAAAAAAGTTGTCAAAAATAGCGTTTTCATCGGTTTTTTTGAAAAAATAACTTTATCAACGTGTTTCTTACATAAAAATACACATATGCAAAATTTTTTATCGAATTCGGACACAAGGGAGTGGATGGGTGTTGAACTTAATCCATTCGGCTCCACGTTGCTTAACTTGCGATCGGACGGGACGCCGACTTCGGATTTTGGGTTTAGCTTTTTTTATAGTTGAAGCTGAAACGAACTATATAGTCTCTATAGTCGGCATTTTCTGCATTCAATATACTGGACATTTAATTTCCCAAAAATCGAAAATATCTTAATTTATAGTCTGAAAATTTCAGAACCCTGATATTCTTGTTCATACTAATGCTGTTTGTGATGATGGAAATATTAACTAGGCCAAACATAGAGAACTTGAAAATGAGAAAGCAAGCCTATGGGATCAATGAACCAGATGATTATATAGATCCAGAAAATATGCTCGAATTTAAAGATGATCGACCTTTCTATAGAAAAATATTTGCAGTAATATTATTTGGTTATATTATTGTTGTCATGTATGTTATATAAAATTGAGTATGTTAAATTTTATTCAATTTATCCAACTACTGTAATGTCTGTCCCTAATGTGTACAAACGATCTCAAGTGAATTACAGATGATCTCTGGCTTATAGTCTGCTTCACGAGAAGAGCGCAAAAAAGTTGGCGCTCCATATTGGCGTGGATAAGGAAGCCGAACATCCGACTACGTGGAAGAAAATGGGAACCTTTCCTGGGTCAAAATAAAAAATTTCATCAAATTCGAGTTCTCCATGTCGAGAAACTCGAAATACAAAAAATCAGCCATTTGGAGAACTTTTTGAAAATTTGATTTTTTCCCTTGATTTCCCCCCCCCTCCACATACACAAGGGGTAAAAATTGAAAATAATTTTTTCAAAAAAAGTATAAATAGTCGTATTTTTTTTTGCAATTTTCCACTGACCCCAGTTTTGGACACGTTCTGCCGTGATATCATTAAATTTTTATTTTTTTAACATTAAAATAAATTCAAACAAGACATTCAACAGAAAAAATTCATTGAGCATCTTAAAAACGCCAAAAAATTTTAAATCCTAATAAAAAAAATGGCATTTTCTATCACATTTCTCTATAACAATATGAATTCTACTCGAATTCTAGATACCGTAATGGTTTGTAAACTTTTCGGAATTATGCTTTTAGAATTAAACAGTGGTGTAATTACGGGGGAGCAGAGGGAAGCTCCAAAAAATTTAAATCAGCTTTTTTGTATCCAAGGTTTTTCGACATGGGGAACATGAATATGAAAGAATTTTGATTTGGGCCACAGTGGAGAAAACAGTCTGTTTGTGAAAACTACTTCCGAAAAGTTTATAGACTAAGTATAGTCCGTTTCAATCAATCTTTTCGACTCCAGTAAAAAGCGATCCTGTCTGATCTGGCAAGTTAAGCAACGCTGGGCCCGAGGTTCAATCCCCAGAGGGTAAAATGTCGAAGTTTAAAAAATTTTATCAGACCCTCTAAATTCAACATCATAGAACGTTTTTACATTTTTGCTTCCTTAAACATTATTTATATGCCTGGAAATTGACTTTAAAAATCATGTATTAAATGAAATCTTGAATTATGATAATTTACCATAATTTGTCATATTAAATTTTTATGAAAATTTTAAAGTTTTGGCCTATAAAAATTTTTAAAAGAAGTAAAAATGGGAAAACGTTCTATGATGTCGAATTTAGGCCTGATAAAATTTTTTTGATTTTTCAACATTTTACCCTCCAGGGTCGATCCTGCGGGCCCAACATTGCTTAACTTGCCAGATCGGACGTTATCGCTCCTTAATAAGGTCAGGAAATTTCTATTAAAAGGTTCGGTGAAACAGATTATAAGGGAAAGAATGAATATGAATAGATATGATAAACCTGAGTTGATAGTCTGATTTTTAGAGGTGTTTATTAGAAAAAATATCTCTAAAAATGTTTAGGTATATGAAAATTTTGATTCAAGATTTTGAATCATCTTCTAAAAATACAATTTCCACCTCTCAAAAATAATAGACAACAACAGCGTCATAATTAGAGATCGGCAGAAGTACTCGGTCAAAAATTGGATCAAAAGTTTTGATTCTGACAAATTTTTAATCAAAATTTTACTAAATTAATTTTCAATAGTCTAATGTGAAAAAACATTAAGACAAAAATCATCATCAAACATAAAAAGCTGCACATAGAGAATCATACATGGGCAAAGTGTGTAGCTGACCAAAATTTATAATTGATCCAATGCATAAGAGTTATCAAGAGGGCTATAGGGAAAATCAAAAGTTGTTCACGAGGAAAAAATTCCTTCACTTTTATAAATAAGTCATTATGAGAAACAATTTACACAAATTTTTAAACTGAAATTTGTATAAAAATAATATTGTGACACTGACAGGATCAAAGCATGTCCAAAAATGTAACTTTGCCTTATTTTCAATAAATCGTGTTTATTGAAACGATTGATCATAAAGCATAAAATTTTATTGATCGAGAAGCAAAAAAAACAATAAAATTTTATGCGTCATGACCAATCGTTTCAATAAACACGATTTTATTGAAAATCAGGCAAAGTTACATTTTTTTGACATGCTTGAATGCAAAAATCGATTTTTGACCGCAATAAAAAAATCAGAATAAAAAGATCATTTTCACTTGTGGCTAAATGATAAAAATTAAAGGCAAAAAACTCGTCGAAAAAGACACAAAAAAACCATCAAAAATATAACGAGTCAAAAACTAATATTGGCACTTAATACAATTATTATGATAATTAAGAAAATATTGTTTCGCGGTCTTTAATTGGGAAATGAAGACTGGTAACATTGGTGAGATCATATAGTTCATGAGATACTTTGCTTGAGAGATCGTTGTATTCCCGTTTCAATTGCTCGATCACCCATTCAAGACCTCTTGGACCCTGAAAAATTGTAAAAATTAGAAAAATTGGATTTTTTAGAATTTATTTTAATTATTTAAATTGCTAAAAAATCAATCTTTAAGCTCAAGAAATCGATTTTTAACACAATTATGCTCGTATGGCGGTTTTCTAAACACCCTGTAAGCTTTAAAATATGTGAAATTTTGTTTCCCTAAAAATTTTTGCGCCTTCGAAAATAGAAACACAACATTTTATCTCAATTTTTGAAGTCAAAAATAGACTACCTTCTTTGGCTGATTCGATTTGATCGATCACCCAAATAAGACATTCGTAGCCCTAAAAAATTTAAAAATAAATTTTTTAGTATTACTTTAGAATAAAAAAATTTTTTGATACAAATTTTTCTTAAATAAAACATTGAATGTTTTTTTTCGCATGTGCAAAAAGTATGTGGGCTCGACCGGTGATCGAAACCGGGACCTCTCGCACCCGAAGCGAGAATCATACCACTAGACCATCGAGCCAACCGACTGAATGGCTCTCTTTCTACACCACTTGACAGCGGATTATTGATTTGTCTCGTGGTCTTTGAATATATATTTCATCATTTTTGAGCAAAAAAATAATATTTTAAACAAATTTGAAATTTTTGTTGTTGAAAATAACTCCTCTAAGCCCTAAAATCTAGGGGCAATTTCGGAAAAAAGTATTTTCAAAGCGCCTTAACGGCATCCTATGTCAAACAAAGACATATTTTGACGTAAAAACAGTGCATATACTTCGTTTCCTAGGCAAAGTCATATTCGAATTTTTTTAAAGAGTATAGTTGGGTACTAATTTGGTTGATTGCCAAATTGTCCGATCTGGAAAGTTAAGCAACGTTAAGTCCTCATAGGTTCAATTCCGCTCGGAGCTAATTCTTTTTGCGATGTCCAAAAACGGATAAAAGATAGTGCCTAGTAGTATTTTTATGTGGGGAATCAATTGCAAAGTGTAAAAACGCATTCCTGACCCTCATTCAGGGAAAAATGAATGTATTAAAGCAAAAATGAACTAAATTCTATTTTCATCAAAAAACCAGCTGTCTAGGGGCTTTCCTACACGAGAAATTGATTGCGCGCATTTTAAAACCATTTAAAAATTATCCTGATAATGATTTAAGGATTTTTAACCGATTTTCGATATGAAACCTTTTTCCCCTTTTGGTAAAAAATTCGAATTTTTTAAAGAGTATATCCCTTGTAGGTTCTTGTGATCAAAATCAAAGAAGTTCTTTCATATTATAGTTTTCCCATATCAAAAAGCTACTGATTACAAAAATCAGCCATTTTGGTTAACTTTCTGAAAATTGAAATTTTTTACTCAAGGCTAAAGGTTGCATATCGAAAATCGATTAAATCATTATCAGGATAATTTTTAAATGCCTTGAAAATACGCGCAATAGATTCCTCATATAGACAGCCAATTTTCCGGTAAAAATTCGAATTTAGTTCATTTTCGCTTCAATACGCCCACCTTTCCCTTAATCAAGAATGCGCGTAATCGATTCCTCGCATAAAAATATCCCTAGGTCCCATCCAAACCAACCCAATGTTAAACAATTTTTTGATACTTTGTCCGCCCTTTTGCCGCCTGGGTCAGGACTTTTGCCTCCCCCTGTATATGCACTTTATATAAAATACATTCACTATGTAATCCAGTGGATGTATTCTATATAAGTATATATTTTTTTCCAAAGTTTTAAAAAATTATGCTATTGTCACCTCGTCGCTGAATCCTGGACTTGGGCCTGTGGGAGACCATTAGGTTTTCCTGATACTGAATTGATAAAGAAGCAACTATTGAAACGAATAGTTAGAGTTCGGATTTGACTCAGCAAACATTTTTTGATTGAAAAAATTTGACCACCCAAAATTTAGAACAACATTTACAAAATATTTTGGGAAAATTTTGATTTTGTCCGATCTCTAGTCCTTATCAATTTTAATCATTTACAAACCATGTGATTTTCATTTACAAAAAATCATATGATCGTCTGATTTCTCTGACATAAAATTTCACCGTAAAAATATAGCTGAACCAATTTAGCATCATTATAAAAAATATATTTAAGCTGTGAAAATATGTCTGCAAATTTTAGACATAAAAAAATTTGTGTACTCAATTTCTTGACTCAAAATTTGAGGCGCACAATTTTTAATGCAAAAATTGAATGCCTTTAAAATTAGAGTACTCAATTTTTGAAATAAAAATTGAATGCTTTTGTAGGCACATAATTTTTACAATTAAAAATGGGTCCTCTAATTTTTAATGCCTCAATATTAAGCAAATGATTTTTTATGCACAAAATTTTTAGCTACTAACTTTTTCGGCATTCTTCTGATATGTGCTCATAAAGGTTTTTTCGCAATAATCTGTTAAAGCTGGCAAATTCACTTCCACAATGGCTTCTTGTTTCAGCAAAGTCCTAAATTTGAATAATAAATATTTCTGATCTCCAAATTTAAATAAAACATATATTTTTGGTTCAAAATTCAATCAAAATCGATTTTTAGTTCAACTTCAATAAAATCGATTTCTGAGTTCAAAATCTAACAAAAAAAATCGATTTACGAGCTCAAAATTCAACGGAATATCGATTTTGAGCCTACATTTAATGTAGAGATTTTTTTATTTTCAAATTCATGAAAAAATAATTTTAGCCCACGATTCAGACAAAAATCAACTTTAAAGACACATTTCACTCAAAATTGACTCACTTATTCGGATCGGTTGGATGCTGTTCATAGACCAATTTTTCATCTACTCTTAGCATAGATACAATATTTAACTAAAAATAAAAATTTGAACGTTCATAAAATTCAAAAAACTCACATTCCGTGTAAATAAATGCATGCTTCTATTAATCGGATCAATTTTTGAAAGTTCATAGGAATATTGCGTACCAGAAAATCCGGTTAGCTAAAAATAGATGTAAAAAAGCGAATTTACACAAAATTTTTGGGTACTATTTTGGAACAGCAGACCAAAATCATGAAAATGAACTCAAAATAGATCAAAAATCGATTTTTCAATCCTCATTAGATAAAAAATTCCAAAAGCATACCTTAGACGCCCATCCAGGTATAGAAAAATGACTTTGCAATATTCGTTCGCTTTGGAGAACACCATTCTTTAAGTCCTGTTGTAACACATCAATACCGGTAATATTTTCATTCACTGGATTAGGGTACTTTCTATAAGCTGCATTCGCCACAATGTTCCACGGATGACTAAAAAATTGTTAATTTAAAAAAGAAATATTATTAATCTAATAAAGGGAACAAAAAATGATATGCCTACAAAAAGTATTATTTAAAACCTGGTTTCAAAAATTTTCTGTGTGTAAATTTGGATGCCAAAAAATTTTGATACGCAAAATCTGATCATTAAAATAAAGGGTGAGCAAAAAAACGTACTTTAGCGGGTTTTTTGGTGAAAATTTTCAAAATTTTATTTTTCAAAAATGACTAATAAGGGGTATTTTCATGTGATTTTTAAAAAGTTTCGTCTAAAAACGCAAAAGAAAGGCAAGGTTTTTTGGCTTACCCTGTATAAAAATGGCTGTTTGATTTTTAGAATCAAAATTTTCAATTCTTTAAAGAATTTTTGTGCCCACAAAAATTTACTTCCATATTAAATTTCCAAATTTTTAGACTACCAAACAATTTTTATGAGACAGTTTTTATCTCCCCATTAATTTAAGATAAAATTTTTTTGGATCAGCTGCTTTTTTAAATAAATTTCAAGATCAAAGTTTATCCAAGGATGTGCGGTAGGTTAAAAATTAGAGTTATGGAACAGCTGCTCCAAGAACAAAACAAGATCGATAACGCTACCAAGATTAGCTCCCAAAAATTCTGTGAAAATGTAAGTTTAAATGTCGTAAAGTAAAAAAATGAAAAAACTATCATTATGCTTATTTTAAAAAGAATCTGGGGACATAAAGTTACGGGACAAAAGGCAAAAAGTGGGACGGTCACACCTCACAGACTCAAATTTGACGAATTTTTCACACGGGCTTGAAAAAAACAGTGTAAAATTTTGAATTTTCTAATGTGTGAAAATATGTGAGGTGTGTACCGTCCCAGTGCCGCAAAAAGTCATAGGGCAAATGTAAAGAATTACAAGACCACTGAAAAATTTTTATCGAGTGTGTTGTCTCAAAAATAAAAAATCAGACAATTTACACTCAATAAAAATTTTTCAGTTGTTCCGTTTTTTCATTTGTCCTGCAACTTTTTGCCCCTTGTCCTGAACTTTTTGAATTTGTCCCGTAACTTCCCCCGCACATTTTAAGTATAGTTCCCAAAACTTACTCAAACACGCGTTCCTGTGTCCAATACTTCATCTTCTTCTGAGAATTACTAAACAAAAAATTTATTTAAGAGAAATACTTTAATCAACCAGGAAATATGAAAGCACAAAGTCAAAAGTGAACAGTTTTACGTGATAGAAAAGAATGATCGAAAGAGCCAAAGAACTCTCTTTCTCAAGCAAAAACTTTCTATATGTGTAGCCAAAATAATAAGAACAATAAAATATCAGAGGCTCCAAAGAAAAATTTTCGGTAAAATAACGCAGCAATGAAAGAAACAAGTCATGCAAAGAAAAACAAAAGATGAAAAGAGCACAAGGAAGAGAGAAAAGAAGTTTCGAAATACGCACGAGGTTCAAAGTGCCGAGCACTGATCAGACAACTGCCTGACGTCAATGTCTGCTCTTGTGCAGCCGACTTCGCGCTAGGCAAATCTGATTCATAGATCATCCCAATAATAGTTTGCCAAAAAGCAATCGTTTTAATAACAAGGAAATTTGAAATAGTCTACTAGTGATTAATGATCGATTCCGTTCCGAAAATCCCGTGATTTTTAGCGTCCCGTCCCGAAAAATTTGAGCGAAACTCGATCCCGTCCCGGATCCCGACCTTCCCAGACTCAATTTTATCTTGGATCCCGACCTTCCCAAATTCAATCCCGTCCCGAATCGGGATAAAAAACACACTCCTAAAAACACCCCCCCCCCCAAATTTTTTACACCCCTAAAATGGATCATTAGAATATGAAATTGGACAAAAGTTTTCGGACCCAACCGGGACTCGAACCTGGACCTCCTAACTACTGTCCAAGTGCACTACCATTGTGCTACCAAGACCTTAACTGATGCCCGTTAATTTTTGGTGAATACTTGGCGGTGTATTTCTCACTACTCACACTGTGATTAACACCTGTGTGCCATCCGACCGATTAAGGCAATAGGAGGGAATCCACTGCACATTGAAAATCCACATGGATTTTATTCACGACGATTTTTCCTAAGGATTTTACGCACAGGACTTTACCTGGATTTTACGCACATCTTTGAAATTTCGATAATTTCTTAGAAAAATCAGTCCAAAAACGTCTCTAATCGTAATTTAGGCTATTAAAAACCATATTCTGAAAAAAACCGCGTCAAAAAAGCATTTTTCCTTCAAAAATTATTATTTAAAAATTTTTCCATTTTCCTATAGACATTTGGAGTTTAAAAAAATCATAATTTTTGAAGAAAATCACATTTTCGAAGCGACATTTTTCAGAATATGGTTTTTAATTGCCTAAATTACGATTTTGAAAATTTTTGGAGTGATTTTCCAAGAAATTATCGAGATTTCAAAGATGTAAAATCCTGTGCGTAAAATTCCGCTAAATTTATGTGCGGTGGATTCCCTTCTATTGCCCCGATTAACGGTACAAGAAGGGATTCATTAGAATTATTCCGGCTTTAGGACCTTCCGGAAGTCTTTCACATTCTGGACATTTTGAAGAAGCTTTTCTAGTTGTCAAAATTCTACCAATACAAATTTAGGCTTGTCTCCACCAATTTCAACCTCTTCTTCATCTTCTATTTCATCATCAATATCAACTCGCATTTCTTCTGCTTCAAATTCCATAGCTGCATAAAATTCAATAGCTAAAAAATCTTAAAATTTTGAAGTGTCAAGAAAGTGTCAAACAAATTTTCATAAGCGAAGGACGTGTTTGAATAAAGTCAGCGAGCTGGAAAATCGTTGTTTCTCATGTCAAATGTTCGCAACTCGAATAACTCGTCACTCTCGACAATAGTTCTGATCATGCTCGACAGTGGCTCTGAATGAAGCTACATTCATCAAACGCTGCACGATGACCTCAAAATACCGGTATTTGATACGAAACGCTCATGGCCGCCACAAATACGTTCGGACGGCTCCCGAACGGATTTTAGTTCACTAATAATTTCACCAACTCCGTTTGGACATGTTCGGAAACATCAATAATAGGCGTTTGAACGCGTTCGGGCGCCCGAACGCCTATTAGTGATGTGTTCGTACGTAATTAGTGTGTTCATACATGGGAGACCCCAGGTTTTCCACCTGGGGTCTATTGTTGTACTTGATTAGTGACAAGTGAGCAAAAATGAATGAAAAAGTTGACAAGTGGGTACTTGACAAGTGATTAGTGACAAGATCACTAAAAAATTGACAAGTTTGTCACTTGTCAAAAAAAGGTGATTCAGCTAAAGAGCTGAATCTTTTTTACTTGTCACTTTTTAAGCTACTTGTCACTAATCAAGTACAACAATCGATCCCTGGGGGGACGTAGAATGTGGGTCGGAAGGCCGACACATTGAGGATTAATAGTCGAAAAGTAGGTTGCCTGGAGCAGCATATTTATGTGTAATCTTTTCTTTTGTCACCAACTTTTTGACCCTATCGGGAGGGGGACCAAATAAGGGTTGTGGGTTTTTTTTGAAAATTCCACCTGGGGTGCTGCCCATGTATGGTGGAGTTATTAGTGTAAATTAGTAAAGTCAAAAATTTCCGAGCGAACTAGTGGCGGCCCTCAGTCTCACGACATTCAACGCTGAAAATCGAATAAAGCTCGCGACTGATTTCATATCGACCATCCTACAAATCTGTTGGACACATGAAGCAAGCAACTGGACAGGTGCAGCAAGCGACTAGATACATTCAGCAAGCTCTTTGATATTACTTGAAATTCACGAAACAAGAACCTCAGTCCAAAGTCTATGCAAAAATTTTTTATCGAAATTTCGATTTTTCGAAATCCTCGAAGTCGAAATTTTGGGGTCGAAAATCGAAATTATCTCGACAACGAGAGTGATTAGGACTTGCGTAAAAACAAAATAACATCAAAATTATACAGATTGAAAATTGTTTGGGTTATTGAAACGAAAATTCTGATTTATGTTTTCGTTTCAATAACCCAAAACAATTTTCAAACTGTATAATTTTGGTGCCATTTTATTCGTCTTGACGAGTTATAAAAAATGCTGTATTTATTTTTTACTAAATTTTCGAGGATTGTGAATTATTTTCTTATCAATATACAAATATTGATTGAGGGAAAAGCTATCAGGTACATGTTTTCGTTGTAATACACAAAATTTCAAATTGTCAACTTCATACGCAATTATCTCGAAAACGACAACGATTCAGAATTTACCATGAAAACAAAAAATGCTCCATTTTTCATGAACTTGTCGAATATCAACAAAATGGCAAATTTTTTCTGACCGGATTGGTTCTTTAAAGTGCACCCGTCTTAAGAGGCTAATTACGCCACTGGGACGGTCCCCAGTGGTGGCGTATTATCGAGATTTAATTATTTATAGCTAAGAATATTGAAAAATAATAAAATGATTATTATGGCATTCGGACTTTGTTAACATCATATTTAGTTTCTGGCCACTCTACAACTTTTCTTTCAGAGAAGAATTTTCCATTTGGAAGATTTTCCGCTGTTGCCAAATAAATTGGTGTATCGGCACCTTCTTCAGTTGTAAATGGTCCACTATGACTATTTAAGTCTGTTGCTACCCATCCAGGACAGCACTAAAATTTTTTTAATTAGACAATTTACAATGGTAATCAAAAGCTACCATAAGGTTCAAGCATGTTAAAAAGTTGTTGAAAAATTGTCAAAAAGTTGTCGAAAAGTCGAAACATTTTTGACAACTTTTTCACCATGCTTGGACGCACTCTAACAGCGCGGTTTTAGTGCAGCACTTTTTAATTTTCAATATCTGGACCCTCGAAAAAAACAAGACTCTACCGACTTCGCAATTTTTTCTATCAATTTTGATCCAGTTTTTGAGCAATTTTTGTAGTAATTAATTAAATCTAATAAAGAATAGCCCCAGGACAATGAACAGAAAAATCTTTGACGAACAGAAAAACCAAGTTGCCTGATATAACCAATTGAGAGTCAACAATTTACATGGGGCTGTAGCTCAGTGGTAGAGCGCTCGCTTAGCATGCGAGAGGGCAGGGGTTCAATTCCCCTCAGCTCCAAAATTTTTTTATGCTTGCAAAGAATTTGCAATTTTTTGTTTTTGTAAAACTTAATTAAAGGAGGTGCAGAGATTTTTTGCAAAATTTTCTTGATTGTTTTTTCATTTCAATCATTTCTCTTTTCAACCATTATAATTAAGTTTTACAAAAATAAAAAAATGCAAAATCTTTACAAGCATAAAAAATTCTGGAGCTGAGGGGAATTGAACCCCTGCCCTCTCGCATGCTAAGCGAGCGCTCTACCACTGAGCTACAGCCCCATGTAATTTGATGACACTCAATTGATTATATGACCCAAAAAATTTTTTGGAAATTGATCTATTATCTGCACCCCCTTTAATCAAAAGCTGCGTATAACAGAAATCTTATTGCGCATTGGAAAAAAATCGACTTTTCATGACTCCTGCTTCGGCTCCCAAAAATGTTTGCATCGGTCACCCTGGTTTCTGTTCCAAGAGTGATCTGTTATAGAGGGTCAAAATAGGATAGAAGAGTGGGTAAAGAAAATTGAAAGATATCTTTTTCTTACCCCATAAACATTAATATTTCTATCTTTAACAGCTCTTGCTAAACTCATCATATAAGCAATATCAGCAGCTTTAGAAACAGGATAAGCCGATTCGAGATATCCTCCTTGTTTTCGTTTAGGTTCACCAGTTTTTACTTCTTCTTTGGCAAGTCTAAACAAACATTTAGTAATAAATATACCTTATAAAATATACCCTATACCTTATAAAACCAGCTACAAAATCGTCAACATCTTTTTCAGTAAAAGTTGTATTGTTAAATTTTTGGCGAAGGGTTTCACTATATGCTCCAAGGTTAAATTTCGCATGATAACCACTGCCATCCATAATTCCCATTAGACTGCAAAGGACGATAATTCTAAAAATAAAGTTTTTCACAAATCGTAATTTTTTATTTAAAAAACTGTTTTTCTGAATTTTCGAACGAATCAAAAGTTAAAATAAAAATTTTATAGAAAGTAAGTACTGGAGGGGTTTAGGCTTAGGCTTAACGCTCACACTTCCAATCTAACTTCTTTAAACTTAGGCTTAGTCTAAGGCTAATGCTTATTTATTTAGGGGGGGGATAAAAAGTTTTTCTTATACTAACCGTCCACCAGGTCGAATTATAGGCAATAAAGCATTTGTAATTCGCTTAGTGCCATAATAATTTACATCCATGGTTTCTACTGCTTGAACATCAACTGGTGCTGTTTTCTAAAAACGCCATATTAATTTTTATTATTAGAGATGTGCAGGGCTGAGACCATGCTACGCCAGACCGACCACAACCATTCTGGTTTGCCCTTAGACCGCTCAACTTTTGTTGACCAGTCCAGTCCGGCCTAAGTCAATTCGTCCTGGCCCGTGCACACCTCTATTTATTATAGTAATAATTATAAATAACCCTACATCCGGAGCTATCCCAGCATTATTGATCAAAACATCTAATCCACCATGGGTTGACTTTAAATATTCAGCAAAACGCTGACAACTTTCATCTTTTGTTATGTCAAGTTGATAGAATTTGACCTCGGATATTTGTTTTCCATTCGATTCTGATTTAAGATTTGCTAAAGCGGTTTCACCAAGAGATGTATTTCTTGCTATAAAAAAATCAAAAAGTTAAAAATTGAAATTTTTTATACCTAGTAGATAAATGATAGCATTAGGAACTTTTTCAGAAAGTCCTTTCACAGTGGTATAACCAATGCCTTTATTTGATCCTGTTACCTAAAGAAGCATAAAATTAAAATTTTTTAAACAAATCTTAAATTGAAACAATTGCAAAGAAATCACTCAAAATCTGTCTAGAAATTTTTTTGAAACATAGAATTGTGAGCTGGAAAATACAATTCGGTAATTTTGGGAAGGAAAAAATTATTTGTTATGTAAATGTGTATAGTAAAGAAACTTACAGCATAAATTTTTGTCATATTGCAAAGAAGAAAACACAAAATCCTGTGAGACGAATTTATTGAATACAAGTGAAGTCAAAGAAAAGACTCGTAGTTCCTTCTCTTTATATATTTTCCAAATTATCATCACGAGCACAAACTACACGAGAACAAATTGTGCCTTTCGTGAGCCTCTTTCAAGAAAGTTAAATATATACACATTTAACGCTGTATATTTTATGAACAAAAGAGGCTCAAGAAAGGCACAACTTGTTCTCGTGTAGCTTGTGCTTTAAAATGTGATTGATTTTAATGCAAATGATGTAGATATATATATATTTTTGGAATCTACACTACAAAATTGTGGAAAAAATGTGGTTAACCCATCAAAATAGCCTTAAAAATGGCTAAAATACAAAAAAGCTAAAAAATGACCAAAAGATTTTTTTGCGAATTTTTTAAAAATCCGTTCATTTTTTGAGTTTCCATAGCCGATCCTTAAAGAAAATGTGGTTAACGACCTCAAATAGTGTACAAAATAACCGCGATAAAAAAGTCGAGTTTTTCTAATGGAAATTCGGGGGAGCGCTAAATCGAGGGGGCGTTAAATCGAGGTTTGACTGTATTAAAATTCATAGAACTATTTTTACACCAAAAGCTCTGTGTATTGAAACAATCTTAACGGAGTCAAGTTTTCGTTTTAATACACAGAATTTTAAATTTTACAATCTTTCTTTGCCAATTTTCTCCATGAAAATGAAGTTTTCAGATGTTGTGTTTTTGGAAAAAGTTGTTAGAAAAATGTTCTCTACAAATTTGCAAAGCTTTTTTGGAAGCCAATTTTCTATGACCATGGTCTTTTTTTAAAAGTCAAATCGAATTCTGAGGCCGGTATAGTGTTGCTATGGGCAAAACCCCGACTAATAAAATCAGCCGCTAAAACGATGTACAAGGTGGCGCAAAAGTTCGATCCATATTATGTTTATATGCGTTTTTGTTCATATTTTTTTACGATTTTTTGTTTTAAAACTATTTTTTTAGTATGAAGGAATTCAGAGAAGGTATTATTCAAATGTTTGAGCAAGAAAAAAGCGGCTATCAAATAGCCCAGGACATGAACCTTCATACAAGAACCGTCAACAGATAATCAAGAGACAGGAAGCTACAGCGACAAACAAAGCGGAAGACCAAGAACTGCTTGGCTAACAAACAAAAAATCAACAATAGAATCCAGCGAAGTCCGGGTGCTCGAAGCCTCACCAGTCGATTGAAGCGTTGAAGAAGGGTTTAGTGAAGACATGGAACACTATCCCCCAGAACATCATTGATAAGGCAGTGGATGACTTCCCGAAGCACTTAAAGAAGTGTATTGAAGCCGGAGACGGCCATTTTGAGAATAAATAGATAGTTCTTGTTGTTATTATTGTGTTCCGAATAAAATTTTATTAAATTATAAACAAAAACGCATATAAACATAATATGGACCGAACTTTTACGCCACCCTGTATTTTTTAAATTTTATGATCTCTGGCTATTTGTTTCATTTTTTTACATTTTTTTCGGATTCAATGGTAAGCGCAGGAGATTTTCGAGTAAACAGAGGAGACGGAAATTTAATGTTTTACCCACCGGAGATCGAACCTGCAGGCCAAACAATAAATCAGGCTTTCGTGTTAATACTCGCGCAAGTTT
>JAQGBS010001033.1:0-17534 GCA_034698545.1 Acrobeloides obliquus | reverse complement strand
TGAATGCGCAAATGTACGTGCGCAAATGTTGCATGCGCAAATGTACATGCGCAAATGTACGTGCGCAATGTTTCATGCGCAAACGTACGTGCGCAAATGTTGCATGCGCAAATGTACATGCGCAAATGTTGCATGCGCAAATGTACGTGCGCAATGTTTCATGCGCAAACGTACATGCGTAATTGTCGCCAACCCATTTTTAATTATGATAATTGGAATTCTTACTAATAATCGAAAACATTTAGTCGACTCTTTTACACTTTTTTATGATGATCTAGTATGAGTGGTACTTCCTATACATTCTTTTTTCATTTTGATTATCGATTTTATACTTGTATGTGATTTAGGCAGATCGAACTATATGATTTTTTTTACTTTTTTTAATTTTATTTTTGACTGTTTAAGATTTTTGATTTTTTAAATTTTTCTAAAAAATAAATTTTTATAGAAATCGATATTTATTATGAAACCTTCGCTAGTTAGAACCGATAGTGAAGATATCACAACACACTTAGAAGCTCATAATACTCAGGAATACAAGTCTATTGAAGAAGTCTTAGAAAAATTGGGTAGAATAAATCAAAATTCTCAATGTCGTATCCAAAAAGCACTTATATTAAACGATCATAAATTATGAGATTTTTCATAACTAATCGCTTAATTTATGTAATAAAAATTATGATACTTTTATCATATTCCATAAATGTATAAAATATGTGTTTTTCGATACGATGGGAAATTTGGTGATATTTTGATATGATAATGGGAATTTCTCTTTTAGGATGTTGGAACCCTAAGATATTGTTCATAGTATGTTCTATGGCCTTAATATGGAGCCTAACATGTATGCCTATCATGTGTTCTGCGTTTATGAACACTGGAATAAGTTGTTCTAATAATGATACTTCTTGTTTGGAAGAAAAACAGCGAATGCATTCTTTAGTGGATGAGGTAAAAATTTATGATAAAAAATCATATTTTAAAAGCCATTTAAAAAAAGTTCCCATGATCGTATCGAGAAAACGACGATTTTAAATGATATGAAAATTGGATAAAACTATCATATTTTTAGATTTATTAAAAAAAATTTTTTAAGTAAAAAATTTCGATTTTTTTAAATAAAATTTTTCATATTTTTAGTTCGATATCTCAGGGAACGAAGCTGAATGGTCTTTGTCAATATTTTTTCTAGCTACTATTTTTAGTGGTACTATTTTGTCATATATGGCAGATATGTAAATTTTTTGATATTTTTCAAAATTAAAAATTATTTTTTAATTTTTTGTATAAAAATTTAGAATTGGAAGAAAGCCAATCGTGTTTTCAAGCCTATTCTTCATGGGAGTTTTTGGTATAATATCAGCGTTTGTAAACTCGTTTAGTTTATTCTTAGCTGCTAGATTCTTCCAAGGCTTCTTTCTTACGGTAAAAATATCATATTTAAAAGTAGAGTTGTTGGCGCTCGGTTAATTTGGCTTTACCCGGTTACCAGTTACCCGGTTATCGATTAATCCGGTTATTTTCAACCCGGTTATCGGTTCAGTTAATTTTGTCAAAAAACGTTTCGTTTCGGTTAACCGCTATATGATAATGATGAAATTTCTCTATTTTATACTAAAAATCTACATATTTAGTCTACTTATGTAGTCAACTGGGTTCTAGCATCAGAATGTATCTCTATAAAAGCCCATGCTCATGCTTCGATGTTATTTAGCATATGCTGGGCCTTAGGCTATTGTATAGTGGCTGTGATAGCTTATTTTCTACCTCATTGGAGACATATTATGCTGGGAGTATCCATACCAAGTGCTGTTTTTGCTGTGCTATGTTGGTTGTAAGAGGAAATTTTTTTGAAAATTTCAAAAAACGAGACTTCTAGTACGATTCCAGAAAGTTTTCATTTTTTGGTAGAAAAGAAAAAGAAAGTTAAAACAAAGGAATGGATCAGAAGAATGGAAAATAAAAAAAGCCGGATCGAATGTGATATCGATATGTTGTTTTCGAATGTTCACAAAGATGATTCATTGAATGAGAAGAAACAAAGTTTTTCTACTGTTATAAAATTTTTGCGTGCTAAGAAAATCTATATATTGTATATGGTAGTGTCTGCGATCATGTGGTAAGAAATAAAAAAATAAACAACTGAAAGAAAAATGCAAAATTATAAAAATGAAAATTTTTTTGAAAATCCAAAAAATCCGCTAAAAAGAGAAAACTTCCGATTTTTTTCAACCTTCACTTCTTTTAAATTTTGAGTTTAGGATTTTTGACTTTATGATCTATACTGGTATGTCACTATATTCTACTGCACTCGCTGGAGACCCTTATATCAACTATGTCCTATCTGGATTAGTAGAGATTCCAGCGTACCTTTTAGCGCCATTGTTGTTGAACCGGTAAAAAAATATGCGAATTTTTTGAATTTAAAAAATGGAAAATTTTATAGATTCGGACGAAAAATGACTGTAATATGGACGCATATCTTCACAGCAGGATGCCTTTTAGTGTTATTGTTTGTGCCACAGGGTAAGGTTTATGAAAATTTTTGATAAAAATCAAGAAATAGATCAAAATATCGACATAGACACCTTCCAGAGGCTCTAGATCCTCAATGGACAACTTTTTAAATTTTTCCTTTTTTTATAACTACTAGCTCGATGAGTACTACTTAACGCAACCTTTGTGCAACAAGGTACTCCCCGTGCTAAATAAAATTTTATTACAAAATTTGGCAATGAAATTTTATTTTAAAAAATCTCGATAAACCAACACCTTCTCCCGGAAATTCGATAAATCAACTCCGGGGTGTCGATTTATCGAGCGCCGACTGTAATAAAAGTTTTCAAACAAAGTTTTAAAATCGAGTTTACAAAGAAGATTTACAAGAGAAGTTTACAAAAAAGGTTATTTTCAGTTTACAAAAAAAGTTGACAAAAAAGGATATAAAAATTTACAGAAAAAAATATTACCCTTATAAAGATTATGATAGAATTATCGTATTCTGTGGTTGCTTAAAATAAGAACTTTTTCTATATGATAATGGGAATTCGAACCTACTTTACCAAAAATCATATTACCCATATTGAATATTCAAAAATCAAACTTCAAAAAATTGAAATTGAAATTTTTTCAAAATACGATTCTTTTACCACATTTTAAAATATCATATGTTTAGATCATGCGACCTTGTATGTTCCAATATGGCTAGCTGGAAAACTAGGAACTTCTACTTGTTTTATGTGCTTATTCGTATATTGTACTGAAATATTTCCAACTACGATTCGTAACACTTCTATGGGTACATGCTCTATGCTAAGCAACTTAGGAGCTGTAGTGGCACCACATGTAAAATATTTGGTAAGTATGAGCTCAAAAAATTTCGTTAAAGCATGCTTTCAGCGGCTAAAAACATTTCCCTGAGGGATACCCCCAATTTCAAAGTTCCGTAGAAAAGTCAAAACTCGGTCTTTATACATGAAAATGGAATCGATTGTGGAATCGCTCCAAATATTTCTCTAAAAAATACTTTTTAAATTAAATGTAAAGACTTTAAGGGTCCCGAGAAAAACTTGAAAAACCGACTGAAGTGTAGTCAAAAATCGTGGGCTCCAGAGTGAAAATCAGCTCTAATTTTTTCAAAACAACGCGGATTAGTCTTTTCCCGGGTATATAGGGGGTTTTTTTAAACGGAGAATCAATTGGCGATGTTTTCAGGGGCTAAAAAAGGGGGATACCCTAGGATTTTCCACAAAAAAATTATAGGTGAAATTGCACTGTGTTATATGTGTTATACACAATCTTCAAAGTGCCGCAGAAAATCGAAAACAAAGTTTAAAAAAACCGCTCAGCAACTTTTTAGATCTAATGTTGCTCTTGCAAATAAAAAAGGTTTCATCGGAAAAGCTTTTGATTTGCGTGGCGGAATTATGAAATACGCATGATACCCAAAAAACCATGAAAAAAATCATAAAAATGGGTTTAAAAAATAAAGTCAAACGATATACCCTTCAGTTTTATTTTATAAATTTAGCCTGACGACAGAGCTAAAAAATAAAAAAGACCTGATGGAAAAAGAATTTAAAATAAATTTTTTAGAGCGGTTTGAATACAAATGCCTTTTCTATAAGCCTATAGTATAAGAAAAGGATAAAATGGCTATTTCTCATCTATAGTGAAAGAATCGCGAGATGTCGTAGTAGAATTTCTTTATGTACTCATCATAACTAAAAACTTCCCCACTATAAAAAATTCCGGGTCGCACTTTTTGAAAATTGTTCTTCTCGTTTGAACGCTTTTCAGAGACCGTGTCTTAAATTCGTTTTCGTCGCTCGATGGCTCATTCGATAGCCCTAATCACCTGATTTTTTTTAGAAAATAAAATTATCACTAGGCACATGAAAATAACCTAGGCTTCAAGTTTGTGACAACACTTTTTGGCGTACGCTCACCCCTTGAGGAGTTATCTGCGATATTTTGAGATATTGCCTCTTAAGTGTTTTCTAAATATGATATTTTTATCATAATTTAATATTATCGAAAAAATAGAGATTTTTATATGGTAGAAGCATCGTATTTGAAAACAACTTAAAATTAACGTTTTCTTAATATGATAATGGGAACTTTCATATTTGCCAATTGTAGGATGTCGTATATACGGGAGCTCCAATGTTAACTTTTGGTCTGGCATCTTTAGCGTGTGGTTTATTGACTACCATATTCCCTGAAACAATAGATAATTCGAATTCAGAAAATGAACATGCTACATGAAAATTTTCATACATTTATTGTATTTTCCGAATATAATTTTAAAATAGGATTAAAATAAAAAGTTAACAAAATTGTTTAATTATGTTTTTTTTTCAAAATTCCCAATATCGTATCAAAAAAGCATTAATTTTACGCAATATTGGAATATGGTAATTTGATCGTAATTTTAAATCAGTTAATCTATGTAATTATTGATTATAATTTAGGGATAGCCATGCTTTTAAGAAAGACCGTATGCAGTTTTTAAGAAAAAATGCGTAGATGATGACTTTTTAAGGTTTTTTACCAGAAGGGTAGATTTTGATCTCTAAAATCAGGGCACTAGGACAATTCACCAAATTTTTCACGGGCATTTTTCACCGATTTTTGGTCACCATGGACATTTTTCACAGTTTTTTCGTTTTTTTTATATTTGAATCAGGGGAAAATGTATAGGAACGAAAAGCCAGAAACAAGTTCATGAACCGGGACACTTTTTTATTGAGACAATGTTTCATTTAATGTTTCAAAAACGGTCAACTTTATTTGCTAAAACGTGATGAATCATGATCTCACAAAAAATTGGATCGCTTGAAAGCTCTGACAAACGAATATACAGCTGTGGAAAAGTTTTTTAATGAAGATCGTCATGAGATAAGAATCGATCAAAAATTATAAGCCACAAAAGTGTGTAAAAATACAGCGTGGACTTTTGATCAAAACCATTAGGCTTAACTTTTGCCATCAATCGGTTTCATTTTGTTGTGAAATTATTTTTGCTTTAAAATTTGAATTTAAGATTTTTTAAAGTTTTCATTCAATTAAATTTTCTAGGCAATTGTATTTTATAATGAAAGTTAACAAGCAAATATTACTCATGTTCTTAGTTTTGCTAACGGGAGCTAATTCGTTAAAATGCTTTAATAGTGGAGAAGAGCGCGAATGTGAATCGACAAATTATTGTGTTAAATTGATCAATCTAGCTGGCATTATTACAAGGTATTGTATCAAAATAATCGATTTTTTTTTTTAAATTTCCTACAAAGTTGCTCTAGCTCAAGAGCCGTTTAAATTTTCTGACTGAAGTTTGAATTCAACAACAATTTAACTTTCATATACCGTAAAACTTTTAATAGAACCACATGGGGCTCTATTAGAAGGTGTTAATGATTGCTCTTTTAAAAATCGATTAAATCGGACTTCTTTGACCATTTTTTGGATAGCTACTGTAGAAAGGAACGTTCTATAAAAGAAATTATTGAAAAATATTTTATTTTCGCTGAGTTATGACTCATTGAATTTGAAAAAGTTGAAAAAGTGACATTTTTTTCAAAAAATCATATCTCCGTGAAATCGGAGTCATTGTCAATACTTTCTTTTACATAATGTTCCTCATACGTTTAGCTATCCAAAAAGTGGTCGCTCGAAGAAAATCAACTTAATTTTAATTTTGGTAGATTTCTGAATGTAAGGCTTAAAATTTTTTAAATTTTAAAAAAATTCAAAAGGCCATATCTCGGTGAAAATAAAATATTTTTCAATAATTCTTTATATAGCCTATTCCCTATCATCAGGGCTATCCAAAAAATGCTCGCTCGAAAAAATTCGATTTAAACTCGATTTTTAAGAGAATTTTTACGTTTACATGGGGTTCTACTAGAAGTTTTACGGTATTTGTATGCATAGATTAAAAAGGGGTATCAAAGGGTATACCCAATGGCATAGGCAAGTGGGCAGATGCCCTCGCTTAGTGGGCCGAAATTAAAAAAATTCCTACAAATAAGGGCCCTCTTATGATCTTTGAGAAAAATGACCTTTTTTGGGTAAGTGTCACTCCCCTCCTCTCCAACTCTTCTCCCTACGCCACTGGGTATACCCGCATTGTGGTACGAAGCATTGCAACGCGGCGTCACAATAGGGTATATTTTGGAAACTGTATATAACAGGAAACTTATGTTTTCTTATCTTCTACCACCTTTTTGCATTGGACGGGTGTATTCAAAAAAGGGGGGAATTTACCCCTATAGAGGTAATTTTTAGAAACAATTTTCGGGTCCAAAATTCATGAAAAATCATGAAAATTCCACTTTTTTGGGACACCCTGTATTTTGCTTTATATTCATGACATATTCGTTGCTTGCTCCATACCGGGCTATAGGAATTTCATCAGAGAAAAAGTTGGACATTTCTCCCACTAAGTCAAGGCCCTGAACACGAATATGGTGGAATTTTGAAAATCCAAGTGTCATACATCTGATCCTTCCCTTGTAAGTCAAATTTGTTTTAGAAGATGCGATTATATTCAATCATGCCAACAAGATGGTTGCAAATTTATTGGTCAGAGTGATGATTTTGGCGGACTTCCACCCTTCCAAGGTACTTTATGTTGCTGTCAAGAAGATCTGTGCAATTCCGCTCCAGACACTTCAAAAACACCATGGCATTCTGCTTTAATTTTTGGTGTTGCAGTTTTTGTGACTTATCTTTACTAATCAATATCTTTTTTGTTTTTGAATGAGTAATTGATATGCATGTATCGGATAAAAATTTTTTGGTAATAATGGACAAAAAATTCAAAATGATACTTCTATAGGCAAGCAAGTAACCAGGATCTAGTTTCGGGGGGTCGCTACCATTTTTTTTCCGTTTTGGCGCAAATGAGAGAACCTAGGAAAATTTTTTGGATTTAGGGGGGGGGGGTCAATTGACCCCATACCTGGGCAGAGGGTTCAAAAATGGACCCCCATTAAATTTTTCGGATTTGTCCCTATACCCCCGTAAAAAACTTGGCGACCTTTTTTGGCCACCAACTGGGGGGGGGGGGGTCGTAAAATTTACGGATTTGCCCCTATATCCCCCGTAAATTTTTGGAAAATATGGACCCCTCTGCCCAGATATGATTGACCCCTTTACACCCTCTCTACAAACTTGCCCATAGTGTTTTTGTATTTTCAAAGTCTGACTGTTACCATTCGATTATAATCATTGTTTTATGCTTTTAATTAATTTTTAAAATATAATAAGTTAGGTATAAGTATTTACAAATTGGTTATCAGTTCCTTCGTCCAAATAACTGACCATGATTCAGGGAAGAGTCTTGTTCACATTTAACCTCACCTTTTGTTGTACGTTCAATCCAATCACAGTTGTATCGGACGTCTTCGAAAAAGACTAAAAAGTTTTATGTTTATTTATTACTCAATGTGTCTAAAAATTGACTTTTTGCAATTTTTAAAAAAAATTTCAAGTTTTTTAAATTTAGCCATATATGGTTTTCTATCGAGAAACGATTGAGCGCATTGCTGAAACTTGAAAACTGGCATTCTTTCCTGAATCAGGGTAAGTGTTTTCACGGCTCGGTAATGGGCGCAATATATTTCTTGCATAGAAAACCCTTCTATAGAGTTATTTTGGTAAAAATTTAAAATATGAAATTTTTTGAAAAAATCGCTCAAAGATCCATTTTTTGAACACTTTATAGTTATAACTGTATTTTGGTATTTTTTGACAAAATTTTACAGGGTGAGACAAAAAAGTGGAATTTTTGTAATTTTTTATGAATTTTGGACCCGAAAATTTTTTTCTAAAATGATTCGTATAGTGGTAATTTGATGCGGGGAGTCAATTGTGCACATTCCCGAAGCATGAAAACGCTTCCTTGACCCTGATTCAATATATTATGGTGAAGCGAAAATGAAAAAAATTCGAATTTTGATCGGATATCCGACTATCTAGAGTTTTTCTATGCGAGAAACGTCTGTTTTCGAAACGTGAAAATGCTTACTTGCTCCTGATTCATGGAAACAATCGATTTGTCGCATAGAAAACCCTAGGTAGTCGGATATCCTGTCAAAATTGGATTTTTTTCATTTTCGCATCAATAAGCTACCCTGAATCAGGGTCAAGGAAGCGTTTTCACACTTCGGAAGTGCGCGCAATCGATTCCCCGCACAAAATTACCTCTAGTTGGGTCATTTTTAGAATAAAATTTCGGGTCCCCAATTCTTGTAAAGATCACAAAAAGTGCACGCTCACCCTGAGAAATAAAATTTTTTAAGCCTTACTTCTATAATTAATTTTATCAAAACCCCTTTGAACATCCCAATCAGGCACTTGTTGGGTAACACCAATTTGGTACCAAACTTCATTCTTTTTAAACATCAGAGGAGCTCCACCATCAGCCTAAATTTACACCAAAAACGATAATTTTGTGTAAAAAAATCCAAAAATTTTTACCGCTGGCAACCTCTTATCGATGAGCTCGTTTTCATCACCTATGTAGTATCTAAAAATTTTTTTGATGAAAATACGATTGGGCTAAAAAATTCTAACTTGAAACATTCTTTTCCCAACGTCAATGGAAATTGGCTTTCAACACAGGTTGTTGAACTAGGTTCTTTAAATGTGATCTTTCCATTGGTAGTTTCTAAAAATTCCTTTTTTGGGTCAAAATTTGGGCCACCAAATTTGAAAATTTTTAAGACATGGTACGGGAAAATGCCGAAAAGGTGCAGGTAAGGGTCAAAATTTAAAAAAGTTCGTCAATTGACCCAGCTCATCGAGCGCTTCAAAATGTGTAACATATCATGAGGTTTTGGGGATTTGATCCATGTCCAAGTGGCTAACGTGCTCGACCGTCAGTCATAGATGAGGTACCCAACCCAAAAGCCTTATATATGGGGTGGGGTATAGAAGCGCTATAGGAGACTCCTTTATAGGTGGTATCTTTTGTGGGTATCCCTATGCATATATCCCTATGTGGTCATGGGGGGGGGGGGGGTACCCCCATGATCTGATACTCGATCGACTTCTCTCACCGAGTCGATTGGAATCGATTTTAATGCGATTGGAGTGAAGAGAAAAGTTTTGTGGAATTACGGACGGACAGAATAAGACAAATTAAGAAAGTAAGGCTATGCAAAAATTTTCATGAATTTTGCCAACTAGCCACTCGGCCATGGGTCAAAACCCCATGATATGGTGCTCGTTTTGAAGCGGTCGGGGAGCTGAGTAGATTAGTGAACTTTAAAAAAAAATTTTGACCAACGCCTGCACCTTTCCCGCGCCTTGAGGAAGTATTTTAAGAAAATTTCAATTTTTATGTAAAATATCTTAAAAAACCTCGTAAAAAATCTCAAGAAAATCTCATAAACCTCAGAAAATATCAGAAATAAATCTCATTTATTCACTCAAAAATTTTTCAAAAATATTTTTTCCAATTTTTTCATGAAAATTTTTACCAGATATTCTACCCCATCCAGCAGTAGTTGCAGTTTGTTGAAGAGTAATTTGATCAGTCGAATCAAACATTAGGAGTTTGATAGGTTTTATATGTTGAGTAAAAGTCAGAGGGACTTCGAGCTGAAAATATCAATTTTTAAAATAAAAATTTGAAATTTTTTCTTTACTCTCAAAACAGCAACATCTCCAACATCCCACATATCAAGCCATTTTGGCATGGCTCTGGAAATTTTTACAGAAACAGCAGGTTCGGGGCTGTTGTAGCCAAGGATGACATCGGCATCGGAATAGTCATCGATAACGTTGGCTTTGCTATAAAATTTATTTTTTGGTACAAATTTCAGGAACAAGGGTGGGGCTCTACAACAAAAAATTGCATTTTTGTTGCAAAAGATGACTAATAAATAGCATTTTTGGACGAAAATTAGCAATGAATATTTGATCAAAAAGTCGATTTTTGGCAACAGATCGCACTTTTTCAATTTTTAAGGGGTAACCCCCTAATTTTTTCAAAAATTTTGTCCCATAGTCGAAAACCTCCGAGTACAAAAAATTAGCCGACTTGAAGCCTTTGCATATTTTAATTTTTAATTTGCATATTTTCAATTTTTAAGGGGTAACCCCCTTTTTAATTTTTTCAAAAATTGTTATTAAAAAATAATATCTTCATCGTGTTCCCTATAGTCAACCCCCCCCTCCCGAGTGCAAAAAATTAGCCGACTTACATTAACACCGAAACAAATTCCCCCTCATCATTTTTGACCATTTCTTTAACACCGATTGGTGTCACAAATCTCCTTATACAATCAGCCGCAGTCAAAATGTAGTTTTCCGAAATTATAGTCCCAGTACAATGCGTTTGTTTTCCACTGGACATAGTGATGTTAATATAGGCTAGCCATGGCCACTTTCCGGTCTCACATGTTTTCCCGATGGAATTTGCCGTAGCACAGCCGGTGTTCCAAGTATTCCAGTTATTACTCCAATTGTTCCAAGTGTTCAAGTTTTTGGGGATTAGCTAAAATGGAGGTTGATTTTTATTGAAATTTTAGGGGTCGAGGCATAAGCAGCGTCGTAATTTTGGTCCAAATTTGGAAGATTTAGGGTTTGGGGGAGAGAATTTTTGGACTTTTTATCAAAAATTTTCATTTTTCTTCTTGGAAAATTAAAAAATTTCAGATTTGAGAGGAAAAGGTTCTCCAGGCCTCCCATAATTACGGCACTGGGAATAGGGTATATGGTTCAAAAATTCTCTCTACTCAGGGCTGGCCTGAACATATTTCACTCAAAAACTATCAATTTTGCTCAAAAACTTACATTTACATTATACCCAAATGCATAATTTTCAAAGAATATTAGCAAAATAAAAACCAAACTATACATTTTAACAAGAAACATCATATAACTGACGATTCTGTTTGAGTGATACGCGCCTTCACTTCGCAAAAAAATTGTCAAATACTACGTTTTTGAAGAGCTAAGTAAGCAGAACGAACTCTTTCGACTGTTTTTGACCACTACTAGCAGCGTGACCTTTTATTGTATATTTAAGGATGCGTCAGACGGTCTCAAACAAAAAATGGACTTTTGGGTTCAAACATCTTAAAAAAACTAGCAGAGAATCAAACATTTTTTAAAGAACCAGTCCGGTTGGAAATAAATTGCCTTTTTTTATTAACACTTATAAGGCGGTTTGTGAGGGGCGCTGTTTTTGTGCAGTTTTTTCTCTTTTTTTCTGAACTCGATGGCAAAATTTTTTTAAAAAAAAGCGACTTTGTGGCTCTAAGAATTTTTCCAATGAACTTTTGCCAACGACAAAAATTTTTATGCTTCTCGACCAATAATTTGTTTTGCAATGTTCTACCAATCGTGTCAATACACACGATTTTGTTGAAAATTAGGCAACGCTAACTAATTATAAAATTCGTTGGCAAAAGGCAAAATTCCTAGAGCCGGCTTTGTAGAACCTAGGGGCGATTTTTTGTCGCCGTCCTTGGTTTTGAGGAGAGTTTCTCAGGTCTCCCTTTAGTTATGTCGCTGTTTAAAACCATCTAAACATTTAATTATTCTCACATCATTTTATTCCTTTTTCCTGTGAATAACAAGTCAATATTTCGCAATCATTTTGGTGTTAATTGGTTTTTTCCCTAGAAAATCATTTGCCCTTAACAAAAAGCAATCAGGCGTTTTGGTAAATTATACAGGGTGTATTAGTAATTTCCGAAAAAAGAAAGAAAGTCAGAAGAAACGGCTTCAGACAGAGATAGACCTTGATCTGGGCAACAAAATAAAAATCAGTATAGAAAAAAGTTTCATCATCATGGAGATAGAGGTTTTTGAAATGGGGTGTACTCTATGAAAAACATGAAAAATATATTTTTCAAAGTCAAATATCTCGGTGAATGAAGTTTTGGGCTAAAGTTTATAGCTCATTATTTAGATCAGAGCTAATAAATAAAACAATAATTATTGAAATCGGATTTATCTTTCCATAGATAGCCCCATTTGAAGAGGGGTATTTTAGCCAAGAATCGACTATCGGCTAGGGTGTAATAGGAGGGTTACACATCAAAATTTTATTGGATTTTTTAATCAGCCTAATATTCTATGCAACTTTTTAAAAGTAAACAGCTACGCACTCTCCCCAGGAACCGGGGGGGGGGGGGGGAGTGCGTGCCGTAAAAATCCCTAAAAGAGCCAAAAATTTGGTATTTTTAATTTTTCCTACAAGGGACTACCGCGAAGTGTCCGGAAATTATTTCAATTGCATTTTTAAATCTTCGGGAATCACTAATACGCCATGTGCAACTGAACTGAATTACGATGAAGTAAGGGTTGCCATGACAAGTTAAGAAGTATATACTGCTTCTATCTATTAAAAATTTATAGTAGAGAGATTTTGTTTTCAATTGTTGTTTTTATAGCACTAAGTTTTTACTTTCAAATGACTAACGTAGTCCCAGTTATGGTAATGAGGCAATTTGGCCCAGAACCGATGGATATGGATTGCCCAAATTGTAACCAGCATATAAAAACTGTGACTAGTTATAAAGCTGGGGCGTTGACTTGGATTTTGGTAAGCTCACGACAAGGCGCACGCAATTTATAAAAAGGTGAGCCGGGAACAATCGTGGAGCCCTAACCATTTGACTATGAAGATTTGTTCCCGGCTTACTTTTTTATAATTTTCGTGAGCAGTGACGATAATTCCTCTAGTTGATTAAATAAATTTTTTAGTGTATTTTCGTCTGCATTTGTGTCTTATGCTGTGATTGCTCTAAAGTATTATTTTTGAATATTCTTGGAGGGGCAAATATTCTGCTCATTGGGACCCCCCCCCCCATTGTTAAAAAACTTGTAAATTTTACCTCTTGGGAACCATGTTGTTTTTAGACTCCCCTCCCCAACGTTACCAAATATGCACTAACGTTATCAACTTTTTTGTGAAGAGGGCTGACCCCCCCCCCTCCAACATGATAACGTAATATCTGGATGATCCCTCGTTACAGGAGATCGGACTCGTAGTTGAATCGAACAGGTTTACGAACCGGAACCTGGGCAGCCCATAGAACCTTTGTCCTCCCCTCCTCATGTATAAGCAAAAGATTTAAAAATTAGGATGTGGAACATCGATGCCCATCGTGCAACACTTATTTGGGAATTTATAAACGGCTATAATGACTATGAATTATTTGATTATGAATTATTTAAAGGACCTCTCTAGTCGCCCCCCCCCTAAACACAGTTTCCAAAATTAGTGCCCCTCTCTTCATTTATGGTAGTAGATCATTATCCTATTAATATTTTTTCATATATATTTAGTTTGATATGTATGACACTGGTTCAATCCTTATAAGTTTTTGCCTTTTCTTAAATGCTCTCCATGCATGTTAAACCGCCTATATATGAAAAAATATTAACAGAATAATGATCTACGACCGAAAATATGGCAACTTTTCCCGAGTTAACTGGTCCTTTAAATAAATTTTGTAAAATTCTTTTGTATAAAAATATTTCTTAAAAAGGAGTAAACTTTGCAGCAGATCTCCGAAAAAAATTTTTTGGAATTTTTGCAAAAATGACTTTTCTACGGATAATTTGATGCGAAAAATCGATTGCGCGCATTCCCGAAGCTTGAAAATGCTTCCCTGACACTGATTCAGAGAAATAAGAGTATGTATTGAAGCAAAAATATGAAAATTTTCATATTCTTCAATACACACTCTTATTTCACTGAATCAGGGAAGCATTTTTAAACTTCGAGAATGCAGCGATTGATTTTCTCATAAAATTACTCTTAGAAAAGTCATTTTTGCAAAAATTTCAAAAAATTTTTTTCGGAGATCTGCTGCAAAGTTTACCCCCTTTAATATAAATCTTAACCTCAGTTTCCGTATGCAAATGAGTATTTAGAGAGTTTATAAGCTTTTTAGTTTAAATTTTTATCAGAAATTGTACAGGGTGGCCCAAAATAAAGTGGGTTTTTGGGACCCAGAAATTAATTTTTTTACAAATGATCTCTCTAGAGATTTTTTTATGCGGGGGGAATTGATTGTGTATATTTCTGAATCCTGAAAAGGATTCCGATTTTTAGTAAAAGTATCCCCTAGAAAAGTGATTTTCAGATTTAAAAAATGTCCATTTTCAAAAAACAATTTTTTTCATTGAACAAGGGTTATGAAAGCATTTTCAGGGTTCGGAAATGCTTTCAATCGATTCCTCGCATAAACTTACCCCCAGAGAGGTTATTTTTAGAAAATAAATTTCCGGGTCCCAAAAATCACAAAAATCCATAAGTATAAGTTATTTGAAATTAAGTAAACAAGTATAAGTTATATGTAAAATATAATATGTAATTATACCATATAATGTTTTTGAAAGGCATGGGCAGACCGATTATTCTTGTGGTGGAATTGGTCGAAATGGTGGGATAGGGCCTAAAAGATCAAACGGTGGAAGTGCTGGTGGAATCCAAGGGATATGAGTTGGATCTTCTTTTTTGGATGTTCGGCGAACATGTGGTGGTGGAGGTCTAGGAGGTCTTCCTAGAGTTTCTCTTTGTGATGGCTTAACATTGGTTACGAGATGCTAGAAAATTATTTTGTTTATGGATGCGGGGAAGGGGATTAAAAGCTATAGAGGAAGTTCGAGTATTTGTTTCTTTGGCACTCCTCTACTTCTAGGTCGATACGAGAGCAAGGGGATACCCCTCCCTCCCCTACTGCGGGCAGATGCCAGTTGGTGACATAAAATCTCTACCAAGGCTTAGGCCTAAGCCTTGGTAGAGATTTTGTGTCACCAACTAGCATTTGCCCCCCTACTGCTAGGTCAAAAATGAGGTCGGAAAGGTGGGGAGTAGGAAAGGATAAAAATCTCACTTCTTCACTAGTTTGATTACCCATAATAAATTTAGCAATAAGAATAGAGCGAAAATAACAAATTTCTTTGACGCTGAAGACAAACGAGCTTTCTTGCTTCTTACCTCAAATTTATAGCTAATTCTTTACTTTGAAAACAAAAATAAATAACAAATTTTAAAGAAAGTTCTACAGCCTTTATGCTTATTTTCGAAATATAATACTTGCATAATAAGAGCCAAAGATGGATAAAAACATCCTCATGGCAAATGACATGCGCTAGAAATAGCAAATGGACTCAATTTTAAGTGCTGTTTCCCTCCGAGGCATACGATTATTGCAGCGACCAAAAAAATATAAACATGTAAACAAAAGGTTATAAATAAGTTTACTTCCAAGTTTTTGATGCAAATCTTGAAATATGAACATATTTATTTAAAAAAATGGAAATTTTGATGAAATTCTTTCTTTCCAAAAAATTTGAGACTAAATAAATCGTCATAGCAAAATATCAATAAAAAGCGTCACTCTTTGTATTCTTTGTTATTCGTATTTCAGTTTAGATAGAATAGTTGATGTGCTAGGAAATGGCTGATCATGAAGACCGACACCACGTTTTTCATACATACTTCTCGAAAAATTTTTTCTCCAAATTGGCTGATTTTTAGTACTCGGGGGTTTCGGGCACAAGAAATTGATTAGCGCAAGTTCCGAAAAAATTTTCATGGCTATGCACTCTCTCTCAACAACGCTACGCACTCTATTTTTAGTTTTTCAGTAAAAAATGTTAAACATGGATTGAAAATATTAAAAAATGGAAATTTTTAAAGGAAAATTTAATTTTTTTGAAACTTAAACTAAAAATAGAGCACGTAGCGTTGTTTTAGAAATCGTGAGGAACATTTTGAGTGGTCGATCATGAAAATTGGCTTATGGGATAAAAAGTTAAAAGCTTTTGAAGTTCTCGTCTTTTTTTGGTTGTTTACAAATTCAAATTTTTATTATTATCATTTTATGAATTTTACAAACTTGCATGGATTGCTCAATTGGGAACGTAAGTGGCCAACGATTTTGTGACCCAGGTTCGACTCTTGCCGGAGTAGAAATTCTTTTGCATGTTGAATTTTTTTTAATCCAGTTATCCTGAAAATCGAGGAGCACACTTAAATTTTGTTGGAATTTCTTTATAATAACGTATTCTGAGCAATAAGAACACGATTTAGAGTAGTTTGGAGAATTATCCCATTTGTTGTCAACTTTGGTCTGCCGTAACTATGGTATATTTTTTGGATAAGAAAAAAATTACATGAATTTGAAAAAAACCTAGTCGTTGAGGGTGCATTTTACACCCGCAAGAGTGCAATATTGACTCCCTGCCCTTTTTCATTTTGGTTCGTCGTGGAGCATTTCCCGTTTTTATTAAATTCTGGATCGCCTATTTCTTTTAGATAATTGCATGAGAAGTTGGAAATTTGAAAAATTATTTATCATAGTATACTTTTATTTACATTCCATACAAAAAAGGAAAACAGAAAAAATTATTGATCACCTATGGCTTATAATCTCGTTGGCTTATAATCTCCTTTGGCTGGAACTATCCCTCTTGAAATTAAACTATGTCCCATATCAATAAGCGATTTCTCTGGTTGGATGAAATCCATTTCTAAAATTTGCTTTGCCTAAAAATCAAGATTATGTCTTAAAAGTTGATCAAATTTCCCTACTTTACTATTATCCAACTTCTGTTCATGACCAACCAAGGGAAGAAATTCTTTCACTTGCCCATCGAAAAATGAATAAATATAAAGAATGGGGTATGGAATTTCTCTTGTAGGCACACAATATCCTAAAAGTAAAAAATAATTATTAGGGTGTTACAAAAAAACAACTGGATTTTTGTTATTTTTCTTCGATTTTCTCGTAATGCCGAACCTTGAATATGCTTCCCTGTCCTTAGATTAGCCTATTTTCGCCTCAATACACACACCTTTTCTCTGAATCAGGATCTGAGAAGCGTTTTCAAAATTCGGCAATGCTTTCAAACGATCTCCTTCATAGAGAACCCCTTACCAAATTTATGAAATTCATTATCAACCACCTTAGCCATTTCTCTAAACCATAAACTTTTACTGCTCAACAAAATTCTTTGTCCATCAGAGCTTCTATTAGTTATAGCTAAGAGATTAGCTT
>JAQGBS010001032.1:0-17539 GCA_034698545.1 Acrobeloides obliquus | reverse complement strand
GATGGTAGCCGCCTGATAAATATTTGTGGAGGGTTTTCTATCAGAATAGAAGGAAAGAAAACTATAGTCATAACTGATAGTCATTTAAAAGAGCTTCAGAAAAATACTTGGTAAATTTGAGCTTATATTGAAAACTAAAAATGAATTTAGGGTTAAATCAAAAAGTGTTTATAAAAATAAATTAAACTGTTTTGTTGTTTACCGCGGCCTTGAAGAGAGCTGCAATTCTATGACAGTAGAAGCTTATTTAAATGGTGTTGGTCAAGCACATGATATGTCGAAAAATGAAATCGACAATTTGCTGATGTTAAAATTTTCATGCAGAGTATTTTTATTAATAAAAACATTTTAGGAATGGCTGGGATATATTGGAACAGTGTAATGAAAATGGCTTTTTTGAATTGTTTTTTGTCGATAAATTTGGGCCATTATCTGAAGATTTTGGAAATAGTGTTATTTCTGAAGGCTTGTTGTTGCAACATTTTGAGGAATCGTGTATTAAACCATTTGCGGAGCTATCTAACTATCTTGGAATTTTTAAACCTCTTTATTCTTTTGGCGTGAAAAATTTCTTTAGTCTTAAAATCAATCCGCTGAACTTAAATATAATCAACATACTTCACTATGGTGCACCCAAGGTGTGTATTTTTTTTAGCTTTTTGTTTCATTTGATAAAATCAAAGATTATGGACAAAGTATTGTCAGTTTATATTTTATAAAGTAATATATTATAATTGAAATTTGAGATATGAGGACAGCTGGGAATTTAAACTGAGTTGTTCTAAGATTAATTCATGAATTATATTTTGTCTATTTTTTGATATTACTTTGTTATAGATATGGTATATTATTAACAATGACCCTCAAAATTTAAATAAATTTTATGGTATCGTTGGATCAAGTGTTAATGAATTTTTTATATGCTCTCCGCATATACTAGATTATCATAAAATTGGTTATGCTGTTATTATCCAGCGTAAAGGAGATGTGGTTTTCCTTCGCGGCGGAGTAATTCTATTTTTATTGAAAATTTAATAATTAGACTTTAGTACCCTTTCTTTGGATTCCATTGTGGAGTTAATTTTAGCAGTGAAATCTTTTACGCAACACCGGAATGGGTGAAAGAAAATCTTGGTATGATTTCAAAAGGTATTTTGAAATTAAAAAGTTTAGTCAGCAAACAACCAGGAAAGATGTACAAGATTAAAGGTGATCTAGGTCAACCGCTTTTCTCTGTTACCGACGATGAAGATAGCATTCGTTTGGCTAAAGTATTTAATCAATGGAAGATTGATTACGAACAAAAGGATCCAGAAGCAATAATTAAGTTTAATCAACTTAAAAAAATGATTGGGTAAAAAGTTAATAAAAATTAATTTTTATTAGTACTTTCAGAAAAATTGAAAAGAATGATACACAAGCCTATAACCATCTTCGTAAACCAATCATTAAAAAAGTTGCAACATCTCGTAAATATACGCCCAAACAAAAACTTCAAAAAGCGACAAGGCGTAAGAAGTTGAGAGAAGAGCTTCGAACTCTAGGATTTTTGACAAATGTAGGTTTTACTTTTTATTATTATGAAGTATTAATGTGTGTTGTTTTTATTTTATTATCGTGTAAGTTCTAGAAATGACATGAGCTGGGAACTGGGGCGAGTTACCAGCAGTGGGCCCCGCGGTTGGCAACGGGACTTAGCAGCATTGCTCGAGTTGTCACGTCTCGTCTCCTTCAACTGCTGCATTGGAAAGGAGTAGCAGTGGCTACATGAAACTTGTTCTATGTTTATAGGCTTCGTTTTGCTTCTTTAAGGTTTTTGTGTCCGAAGACCATTATTGGGAATTGTTTGGGATTACATCGACTTTGAATACCCTGTTGGTCCGCGTTTTTGTGCTGTGTGTTTATGTCAGGGCTGATATCGGCTCTATCACTCCAATTACATTGTCGGTAATAAGTGCGGGGGGGGGGGGGTGGTACCACTTTTTTTTCACGTCGGAATGTGGTACGTCTTGAGAAATTGTTTGATTTTCGCGCTTGAGACATGTTCTGGTTTTTTCGAAAAACTCTCGCTTTGATGATTGATAGCGGTGTAACTCGCTTTTCATTCTCTCGATTGGTGTCAAACATACCCCTCAATTCGAAAGACTAGCATTCGGATGGTACGGCACGATTTTTCATTTGCCAATTAATCGACAGTTTCTCCAAAAGTATGGGGAAGAATATCTACATTTATGAATATCTCTTCAGATTCACTGAACATTTAATCAACCTCATCACAATAATACTCGATTTTGGTAATTGAAATTGAATATTTTTTGCTTTTGCATCAAATTATCTTTTAAGCCATCTATAAATATGGGAAAATAAAAATTCGGCTAGACTGTTTAAACGAAATACAGCAAATGCTCTTAATTACTCTTCATCGCTGCTCTTTTTTAATGTGAATTCTTCAATATTCAGATGGTTCATTGCTTTGGTATATCTTGGTGGTATTGCTGATTTGGTTTCGATAGTAATTTATCTAATTTACTCTACCTCGATTTGCTTCACAATTCTTGTCTTGCCCTCGTCTGTTATGTTAGCGTCACTGCATCTCATTTTCAAATGGCTTTATCTCCGTAGGTTTTGAAGATTATGTAAAAGTTCTTGGTGGCCTTGCTGTGTGACTGTCTGTTTTCTTTGAACCATTGTTGATAGCATTTTCATTGGCCAGAAGATTTTTTGCTTGGGGGCATTTGGGTTGGTTTTTGGAATCTCCACAATTAGATTTTTACACGCACATTTTGGATCAGAAGAATCGTAGGGTTTTTTGGCCAGACAAATCTTACATTCAGTGTGCTATCAGGGTTGTTTTCGTTACTCCCGTCAAATCTCTGGAATCGTTGCGAGTTTTCTCGGGTCTTGGCCTTCATATTCTATCGCAAATTGGGTGTTCGATCGGTACTAGTTGTTATCTTTAGTGCTCTTTCGCTGCCATCCTCTTATACTGCTCGGCCTTTGAGACTTTTTAAGTCCCGGAATCATCGCTTTTTGGAGTGGCAAATTTTTGCAGTCTCGATGGTCTCAGTTGATTTGAGAGTTAATCCTCCTGCGTAGTCGGTGGAGACTCTTAGCATTCTTTCATAGGTAGTTCAATCGGTTCAACCTCGCTGCAAACATGTAGACCTCATAGTTTGAATCGAGGATTACTTGCACATTTAAAAAAAAGAATAAAATACTTTTTAATAAATTTTATTTAATTTAAAGCAACTACAAAAAATAGGCTGATCAAAGTGCACAAAAAAGAATTATTAAAGAGAAAGAATTTATTGAAAAAAATGTCACAGTAAACAAGAATTTTCAAATGTTCAAAACAAAAAAAAATTTTGCCTGTAGATTTGCCTTTCCTTAACTTAAGGATTTCAATAAAATTTTCGTCGAAAATCGTATTTTTTTGAAAATTTTCAGCTGAAAAACAGATTTCGTTATTCGGTAATTGTCCGATTTAAAAAATTAAGCAACATTATGCCCGCAGGTTCGATACTGGAGGGTAAATTTTGCAGAACTTACATAAAATTTTTAACAAAACCCCTAAAATGCTATCGTAGAATTTTTGTTTAGTTTTATTTTCCTTAGTATTGTTTCTAAACTTAAAAATGAACAAATATGAAATCAGTTCTACGCCAGAACGAATTGGTGACATAAATTTTTCCAATCGTTTTTAACGATGAATGCTAGCGATTGTAAAACACATTTCTCGACGCTAGAAGTTGTGAAATATTTGTGAAATTTATTTTATAACTATTTCACATCTGCCAGAGTCGTGAAATGCCGCTAGCGCGAACGTCATGACCTCACAACGTTTCATAACTGCTAGATTTGTGCCGTAGTGCAATTTCACAACTGCTGGCGCCGCTGCAAGCGTCGTGAAATTGCTTCACAACTTCTAGCGTTCACCTAAGGCATAGAGAAATATCAAGTAAAATAAAAACAAGGCAAAAATTCTACGAGGTCGAATTTATTAGTTCTAATAAACATTTTTGAAAAATATGAAAATTTACTCTCCTATGGGCCCAACATTGCTTAATTTTACATCGGACGGTCTGACCATCATCGACCAACGAAATCTGTGGCCGAACTTTTAGTAGCATTTAGGGAAACGGACTATAGAGCGATTTGTTCGATTTTGACCATTGTGGGACCCTAAGCAGAGTCCCTATCACCCTAGATATGCTCTGTATAAAGTCCCACAAAGATCAAAATTGAAAAATGATTCAAAATTTTTTTTGTAATTTTAAGGGGGTTTGCTTTAACAACTTTTTTTGATTCGATAAAACGAAATTTTCGACCACCGGTGGCCGAACCTTCCCCATTTATAAGCGTGTAAGTCGCCAATGGCACTACATCATGGAGCATAAATGGCGTATTGAAATTTTTTGCAATCTTCTCGTGAAACGAATTATAATGATCGACGATGTTTTTGCATATTTTTAGGAAAATGAGCAATGCTTAAAGCGATTCTGATTTTTCGTGTTTTACGGTTTGGTAATATTGCACCTCCATGTTCTCACATGAGGTGCAATAAATTTCAGTTTCTTATATTTATAAAATTTCAACTTTAAATTTTTAATTTTTTAAAAGTCCTTATTTTTGAAATTATTTCAACGATAAGTTAGTAACTGAATAAAAAGTCCGGTACTATTCAGCATTAGCTGCCGCAAATGACAGGGTTATTATTTCGAAAAAAATTTCATGAAAAGGCTAAGAAAAATTTTCAGACATAGGGAGTGCGTTTTTTAGATACCCCGCATTGAACAACCCATATAGAGGTTTTTTTAGCAAATTTGATGAAAAAATTTGTTCGGAAAAAATAGCCTTGTCATTTGCGGCAGCTAGTACCAAAATTTCTGTGTGTTTATTGGATAAAGGGTACTATGTAGAAAATTTTTATTCTCCAATTTCTGAACGTGTACATCCCCTTCAATGGGTATAAAATATCAATATTTTTGTTTCCAGCGAGTTTAATTTTTCACGGATTTATCTATTTTTTATTACTAGCCTAATTTGGTAGATAAAATCTCTTTTTAGAAAAGAAAACGAGCCAAACGTCATGTTGATAAAACTATTGGTCAATCATGTATTAAAATGGACGAGAATCAAGTAAATAATTCCTTATTCCTAACTTCCAAAAAATTATTTTATTTAAAGGGGTGACATTTATGGACTAATCCAAGAAAAAAATTTTGCCAAAACAGCCTATACAGGGGTAAAATCATGCGAAAAATTGATTGCACGCATTCCCGAAGCGTAAAAAAGCTACCCTGACACTGAGTCAGGAAAGCAAAAAAATTTTACTTTGTGCAAAAAAAATTTGACTCCAAGAGGGATTCGAACAAGCGACCTTTGTGACCAATAAGCCACTGCTTTGTCACTGCATCATTGAGGTTTGTTGATGGAGAAGCGTCTTTTCAAACCAAATATTAGTATAAAAAGGTCGAAAAAATCTATATTTTTTCTGAATCAGGGTCAAGGAAGCATCTTCACGCTTCGGAAATGCGCGCAATAGATTTTTCACATGATTTTACCCCTATATAGGCTGTTTTGGCAAAAAAATTTTTTCTTGGATTAGTCCATAAATGTCATCCCCTTTAAGATCGAAATGGGCACACAATCATATCTAGTGGATGAAGAGCCGGCCTATTATGTAATCGAAAATTATGGCAGTAATTATGGTCAACAAGTTGCAAAACAAGTAAACATTCAAACAAATATCGATAATCATTTTTTAGGGCATTGCCCCAGCCTATCAAGATCCATGTTATAGTGAAACTGATTCCTTTTCTCATGCTCAATCAAGCTTTCAAAACTTTTCGATATTCTGCTCTCCTAACAGGTATTTTTAACTATATGAAATTTTCTAATTAAAAATTTATAGCAGCGAATCTGGATTTAGTGATAGTATGCATTATGGAGTAAGCTCGGAATATGGTAGATCAAATGCTCCACCAAGCTCCAACATAACCTTGGCCGAATTGAATTCGAACCATGAGTAGGAAATATTAGTTTTAACAAAGTGAACTAAACTTGAACTTTGAAGATAATCTTCCTTAGTTCTGTGTTGGAATCCACGTTTACTATACAAGAAAAATATACCCATAAAATTTAATTCTTACTGTTATCTATTTATTTGTACATATTTCGATATTATATAAATTTTTTTTGAAAAAAAGCTATAGTATTTTGATTGTGCCTAGCAGAAATTTTAAGATTCAGGGAACGGTGGAGGCTAAGGATCTTTTCTAACAAGGGACATGCACGAAGTAACGCATGAATTTTACACAAAGTCACAGGGTGGATTTAAAGCACCAGTCTACTTTTGGGGAAATGATGCCATGTGATAGAGCACAAAATTTGAAGCATTTTTTGTTTTTACGGCACTACTTGAAAATCTAACGGTAAAAGTTATAATCGAAACAAAATTATAATCAAAATTAAAAATCAAGATTTTTATTGTGAACTTGGTTCAGTGGCAGTGTTCCAAGATTCGAGTCTAAGGGTCTCGGGTTTGAACTCCACCTGGTCGATTTGATTTTGCTTGCGAAAAATACCATTTTGTTTCGATCATAACCTTTTACCATTAGATTTTCAAGTAGTGCCGTAAAAGCAAAAAATGCTCCAAATTTTGTGCTCTATCACATGGTATCATTTCCCCAAAAGTAGACTGGTCCTTTCAATGATCCTCCTCCATATTGAACGGATTTCCTATAAGTTTTGATGCAAAGTTCTAGAGGTTAGTTTTATGCGAAGAATCGATTGCGCGCATTTTCTAAACATGAAAAAATTACACTGACCCTGATTTAGACGATTTTCGCTTCAATATACCCAAATCTTCCCTGAATCAGGGAGCATGTTTGAATTCTGTTCTAAAAACAATTCTAAAATTTTTAAATGAAAACGCTCAGAATAAAGCGATTTTTTTAAAATTAAAAATCTGTCATTTTTTGCCATTTTTCGGAAAATTTTAGTGGAAAATAGATAGACCAATTATAGAGCAATTATTTAGCGATGAAGGTGTAATTTTTTTGCACAAACCATTGGTTTTAGTGGAAAATAGTTAACGCAATTATTTAGCGATGAAAGTGTAGATTTTTGTCAATTTTTTCGAATATTTATAATTTTTTCAAATGTTTTCATTTTTTCGATTTTTTCAATTTTTCAAATTTTTGGATTTTTTTCAATTTCTATCCAATTTTTCATTTTTTCGGTTTAAAAAAAACTAAAAAAATTCGAAATGCTGAAAACAAGAATCCCGATAAGTTATTACAGGATGATTCTAATGCTTTGACTTTATCCACTATACAAAACCAAATTGGCAGTTCGGAGAAATATTGCTTTGCTCATTAGCCGCGTATTCCACAAATTTTGCATTATTCTTGGAAGAAGTCTGGCTACCTCAAGACTGCCAACCTGCTTTTCCAACACCTCCTAAATTTTGTTTAAACGCTTTCCTATATAATTCAAAATGCGCCTGCGGGACAATCAATTTTATTAGATGCGCATTTTGTGATGCTTTTATTTGTTTTTGATCATTTTATTGTAACTAATCATGTTTGCTAAAAATATTCGTTTAAAAAAAATAAATTTGTTATTATCATTGTTTTGTAAACAAAAATTGTCAAAGATGCAACAACAAATCGACTCAAGCAAGAGACTTGCCATATGATCATATATTTTTAATCAGTTTACAAATTGATGGAGTTATAAATAACAACAGTTTTCATTGGATATCTTCTTATAGAGGCTTCACGGGCACAAACCAACAGCATTTTTTAAATATTTAGACCAAGCCAAACAACTCTCTATTAAAGGGGTGCAGATAATAGGTCATTCTTCGACAAAAAATTTTTCTCGATATGACCTATATAGGGGTAAAATCATGCGAAAAATCGATTGCGCGCATTCCCGAAGCGTGAAAATACTTCTTTGATCCTGATTCAGGGAAATAGATGTGTGTATTGAAGCGAAAATCCAACATGTATTAATTTCCCTGAATCAGGGGAGTGTCTTCAAGCTTCGGGAATGCGCAAAATCGATTTCCCCGCATGAAATTACCCCCAGAAATATGATTTTGAGGAAGAAATTTCAAAATTTGTTGATTTTCGTTTCAATATACACACCTACTTCTCTGAATCAGGATCAAGGAAGCATTTTTACGCTTCGGGAATGCGCACAATCGATTTTTCGCATGATTTTACCCCTATATAGACTGTTTTAGCAAAAAAAATTTTCGGAGATTAGTCCCTGATTCTTACTCCTCTTTAATAAAATCTTTATTGAGTCGGTGATTTACACCTTTTTCAAGGCTAAAAATATTTTTAGTCATGAAAAAGGTGTAACTCACCGAAACGTCGTCTCAATAAAGATTTTATTAACTCCGTGTAACATTTGGTAAACCACTATTCCGATATTTTGAAATAAAAAATAGAACTTCAATGAACACCATTTGTACTTTGGTACAGACCTTTTATTCTTTTTCCTTGATAAAAGTCAATATATCATGGAGTCGAATACCAATTCATGGATGAATATCACGCGAACTTTTAAAATTATCAGAACCGAAGTTTAGGTATTCCGTATAAATATAGTAAGTAATAGATAAGTCGCGTGTATGTCTATGAAAAAGAAGGGCCCCGCCAAGAAAGAATAGCTCTTGACGAGTTTCCCAGCATTGAGTGGGATGGCGGAGAGGTGTTCTTTTTTCGATACTAATCATAAAAATCAAAATCAACTGTTTGACTGATAGACGAGCACAAGGTATCAGACACTGTCCATGTGAAGGTCTTTCGACATGTGGCAGTCCTATATAAGAAAGCATGTTTTCGTTTTGGGTGATAGTGTTTTACACATCCTGACTCCCAGTTTTCCGGTCAACACCGAAGCATGCATTCGACTCTAATTTAAAGTGTTAAAATGTCTCTTATTAATTTCAAGTTATTATTTGTTGTAAAAAGTTAGCAATTTAATTGACTGAGGTTATCAGCAATTTTCATACGCCAATTATACATTAACAAGCCATATTTGAAAAATGATCTCTAATTTTCCACTTCTTTCGTTTATTTTTGTTACCATAATAGAAGCCCATCAAGAGCTTGTGTCCGTTCATGTGGTAAGGACTTGTTTTTTTGTTACAAATAAACAAACCCTGTTGATAAACAAATAGATTTTATCAAAAATTTATTTTTAGATCTTCAGGCATGGGGATCGCGCCCCTTCAAATCCATATCCTATGGATCCGTATGGTATCGAGTATTGGCCAAATGGTTGGTCACAATTGACTGAGGTAAGATTTTTGGAGCTACTACAAAATAGAGGGGGGTCACCCACGTGAAAAATTTTTCGAAAAATTTTTCTGAAAATGACCCCTCTGAGTGTAAAAACATGCGGGGAATTCGAATTTGACATTTTCGAAGCGAAAAATTGCTTCTCTGATTCAGGAAAGGCTTGGTAGTGAAGCGAAAAGTGAAAAATCGCATTTTTGCAACTTTTCGCTTCAATAAACAGGCCTTCCTGGTTCAGGGAAAGTCTGTAGATTGAAGCGAAAAGTCGAAAAATCGCATTTTTGCGACTTTTCTCTTCAATACACAAGCCTTACCTGAATCAAGGAAGCATTTTTTCGTTTCGTAAATCTCAAATCCTGATTTTCCGCATGTTTTTACCCCTCGTGGTGTCTTTTTAGAAAAAAATTTCAAAATTTTTTTCACGTGGGTGCCTCCCCCTATTATGTAATAGCTCTAGATTTTTTATCACTTTTGTGACGTTATGTTATTTAGCTTGGTGCTTATCAAACAAATGAGCTCGGCACTTATTTGAGGCTGCAGTATGGAGTGAAACATCAATTAATTGAAGAGAAGTATAATCCTAAAAAGGTAGAATCGATTGAATAAGAAGCATGTTATAGTTGACATTTTCAGGTTATTATCCGAGCTACTAGTAAAAAGAGAGCTATTGATAGTGCTAAGAATCTCATCCATGGTTTGTACAAACCAGAAGAAAATGTAACGCATGATAATTCGATTGATATTAAAGTCGAAGGTTCATACAAACAAGATCTAGTAAGCTTGAAAATTTTGATTTTTCTAATGGCTGATCATGATCGTTTCAATAAACAGTATTTTTTTATTGAATCAGGCACATGTACATTGAAACGAAAAGAAAGGTGAACCCTCATATAGCTTTTTTATGCATCCCTGCGTGGTCGTATGGCGGGAAAATCAGGATTCGCGCTAACTAATCCTGATTTTTTCGCCATACGACCACGCAGGGATGCATCAAAAAAGCTATATCCACGTTTCTTTTCGTTTCAATGTACACGTGCCTGATTCCGTGGTAGCCAAAAAAATTTTTCGACTATAGCTCGAGAAAATTCTCCTCAAACTAGTTTTTAACCTTAACATTTTTAGCTGTTAAAACCAAATAGTGTTGTATGTGATCGGTATGAACGTACAGCAAAAGCCGAAAATATGGTCCTCTTCCAAGCCTATAATCTCAGATTTGCGTCTTTCTTCAAATACCTCTCATTTTATACGGGTTATGATGTATCGATGGACAACATCGAGCATGTTTTTGATGCCGTCTTTCGAGAAGTGAGCAGCTTCAATTTCAACTCTATTTATACATAATTTATTCATTTTAGACTGTGCATGGTCTACCGCAACCAGCATGGCTCAACACCACCTTCAAGCTTGACAAAGACCATCCAGAAATTCCAGTTTATGATACAATCCTTGAATTGAAACGAGTACAAAGGTTGAGTGAATTTAATTCGGAATGGAAATCGAAGCTGAGAACGGGTTTCCTTCTTGGTGATATTGTGCAGAGGCTAAGGCGAATTTCACATGGAGGAAACGAACCAAATTTTGTGCTCTATTCATCAGTAAGATTTCGAAATTTAAAAAAAGTCTATATAACATTTTAGCATGATGCCACGCTGACTGCTTTATTATACAATATGGGTGTTAGTAATGAATTGCTTGTTCCTTATGCAGCTGCGATTATTTTCGAGTTGTACCATGATACAGATTCTTTGAACTATTTTGTTAAGGTATAATTATCAAAAAAATTTGGGTAAATGAAACAATTTTGCCTATTTTTTAATTTTGACCTCGCTGGGGCCCTCAACTTTAGAGTCGAAATCGTGGCACTACTACTTTTTCCCCTTTTTGATTTTTCCCTCTTACTTTTTTCCCGTTATTGCTTTGAAATTAATTTGTATAAAATCGGGGGAAAAATTAAGAGGGAAAATCAAGGAGAAAAAGTAATAGTGCCGAAATCGTTACACGCTCATATTCTTGACTTATACCAAAATGGGTAGTATAAACTTGTACACTCAATTAATTCCAAATTTGTAGGTGCTTTATCGCAATGAAACAACTCATCCTCCATATGAACTTCAAGTTATCCCAAAATCCACTATCTTCAATTTGAAAGATTTTACAATTGCAATGGCTCCAAAGATGTATCTCAAAAAGGAAGAATATTTTGATGATTGTGCAATAGTAGTTAAAGAAAACATAATATAACTTTTATGAGGTATTAGCACATAGATGAATAATAAAATATGAAAACTATAACAACAAATAACAAAACCCGTATTTCAAGCATCTGAGATGCATTTATACTTCGAAGAAATTGTTCGCCGCTTCTTCATTTGGGTCCATTTCTTCAGGATATCGGTCTTTAACTTCTTGGTTTTCGCCAAATTGGATGGTATTATCAATTAAAAGCAACAGATCGGTCACCGTTTCTTCATCCTCAATATTCAATGGAACGAATTTGACCAGGCTGTAATCCTCCAATACATTAGCAATAGATTCAGTCAGCTTTCGATGCTTGGCTTTCCATTCAGATTCAGGCTCCTGAAATTCATTCTTTTTGTTCGTTTGTCCATCATTTCCACTTGTATGAGGAAATTTGAGGAAAAATTGTATACAAAGGTGTGCTTAAATAAATGGAACGATTCGATGCGAAGCTAAAATTTTTCACCGCACTACTGAAAGCCTGGAATGAAAAAATCGTTCCATTTATTTAAGCACACCTTGTATGAAAAAGATTATTCTTCCATTTTGGCTAGATAAAAAAGCTTACCTGTTCAAGTATAGTCCGAACATCACCATCAAGAAAAGAGTCAATCAATTCTTGATCTTTAATCGGAAGTAAGTCGTATTTGCTGAGAACACTAATAGCCGGAGTTTCAAGTGCTACCATAGTAGAAAGGTTCGTTAAAGCGCCAGCAAGAAACTTGTCTGCATCCAAGAGAAAATGAGAATCCAATAAAAAAGTTGAGCAGATATTAAAGTCCCATGATTTAAGTGCATCCACAATTTTACGCATAACTGGTAAATGACTATACAATTCAATTTGACCTTAAAAAGTAAATTCAGCTGAAATTTGGGAACTAGTATCGATTAGGTATCCCACTGAAAAAATTTTTTCATCGTCTAGAATTAACTCCTCATGGGGTAATTTTATGCGGAGAATCCGAATTTCAAATTTCGAGACCTGAAAATCTTTCCCCGAACCAAGAAAAGGCTATTTATATGACGTATGGCATGTGATTCTTGTCAAAAATGTAGCCATACGTCATATAAATAGCCTTTTCTTGATGTGGGAAAAGATTTTCAAGTCTCAGAAATGTGAAATTCGGATTCCCCCGCATAAAACTAACCCTAGAGGGATCAATTACAGATGTTGACAGAAAAATTTCACGTTCATTGGTATACCTAATCGATACTAGTTCCGAAATTTGTAATCAAAAACTCACAACCTGACAAAAAAAGCTATAGAAAATGTTCTATTCATCATCCAATTTTTTATTTTCTTTGAAAACTATGAATCTCACCCCTTTCAATCAGTTTTAAACTTCTTTTACTTAGTTTTTCACACAAAGTCGTACCTGGACAATCAAAGAGGAAATAATCATCTTCACCTTCATTCAGCTGATCGTGTAGCCATTCTAGATGTTCGGCAAGATATTCCATACAAAAAACAAGAGCTCCATTCGGACCAAGAATAAGCTCCTCATCTTCTTGAACATCATCAACACTTATTAAATTTCGTACATCTAAATTTATGATAGAAAATATCATCTCACTCATTTATCATAACCTTTTTAAACTACCTATAAAAGTTCGACTTCCACCTAGGGATGTATAAATTTTTTAAAAAGATAGCAATTCTTATCCATAAAGGTGGCTATTAAAGGATTTTTTTTTAAATGACAAAAAATTGGTGGCAAAAAGGTAGCATTAGTTAAAAATGGTACAAAAAAGGTGACATTGAGCTAAAAAGGTGGCGTTTATACAACCCTACCCCCACTCTCACTCACAAATATACATGATCAATGGGGGTGTCACTCCTCCCCGAAAATTAGAGACCAACTTCGTATATTGGAAACCATTTTTGTGCCTCGTTTTTATGAAAAAAGTGCAAAACTTTACAAAATTTACGAAGTTGTTAAGCTAAATTATGAAGTTATTATAATTCCCTTCAATTTTCTTTATTTTATAATCAGTTTTCTATGACTAACTTCGTATTTGCGGTCCGGGGCCTGTTGCAATTCATGGAAAGTCGCCAAATTATAACTGAAAAATTCACTTTCTACTTTCCGTTTTCGGAAAGTAGAAAAAGGAAAGTTTGATGTTTTTACTTCCACTTTCTCTTTCCACTTTTTAGACCGTGAACGTTCACGGTCCAAACAAGTGGAAAATGAATTTTTCAGTTATAATTTGGCAACTTTCCAATTCCTACTTTCCATGAATTGCAACAGGCCCCATGAAGCCATTTTACAGGAACAATCTCGTAAATCGGCCTCCTCACCCCGGGCCCGTGAGCACCCATGCTTACCAAGAGCACATTCATAATTAAACACTTCGGCAGCTGGGTCCAAATTTACCACAAACATTGTTCGGCCAATATTTTGACAATGCTTTTGAATAACATTACAATAAGTAGATTTTCCGCTACCAGCAGGACCAATTACAAGCTGCGCATATTTCATTTTTTCTGAATTTATTGAAAATTTTCATATAATTTTATAAATAATTGAAAGAAATTCAACGTGTAAACTTGTTTTTAAAATTAAAAAAACGTTCAACAAATTTATTTTGACCCGCATAAATAATCACATAATAATAACAGTTTTTCGAATATAAGAAATGGAGGTGAAATGAGTTTAAAGCAAACTTTTCGAGAAAACCGAGCTTTGGGTGTCACAAAAATTTTGTAAGAGTACTTATTTTTGGCACTATAACTTTCGCCACGACAACTTTTGTCACGTAACTTTTGCCACGTTGCTAAAAAACTATAACTTTCGTCACATAACTTTCGACACATAACTTTCGACACATAATTTCGACACATCAACTTTCGCCACGTTCGTGTCAATATACATATTTATTGCAAATCAGGCAACTCATTTTTATTGTGGCGAAAGTTATGTGTCGAAAGTTATGTAGCGAAAGATATGTGGCGAAAGTTACATGGCGAAAGTCAGCGTAGCGAGATTCGTGGCGAAAGTATAGTGCCTTATTTTGATAATGAATTTTATTGATTTTTAGAAAGATTCGTTCAAAATCTCTTTTACCAAAGTTGTAGAGCTTGATTTCTTCTACAATTTTCTTAAAGGTTACTTTTGATGAAAATCAATAGAAAAACGAAAAAATCGCACGAAATAGTAATAACCCTTAAAAAATTTTGTAAATCGTTTTATGACATAAAGCTCTGTTTTCTTAAAAAAGTGTTTTAAAATAGAAAGTTCAAATTTTCAGAAATGAAAAAGGTTTGCTAAAACGGCTCTATAGTTTGTTTCAGCCCCAACTATAAAAAAGCTGGACCCAAAATTCAAAGTCCGAAGTTAGCAGCATCCCGTCCGATCTGGCAAGTTGGGCCAACGTTGATATCGTAGGTTCAACCCCATCCGTTTGTTCCTTGTTCCAAATTCGTTAAAAAATTTTGCATGAGTATTTTTATATGAGAAACACGTTGGTAAAGTTATTTTTTCAAAAAACCTTTTTTATTTTTCATAGAAAACATGATTTTTTTCACTTTTTCGAATAACATTTAATTTCATTGTCAAAAAAGTTGTCAAAAATAGCGTTTTCATAAGTTTTTTTTGAAAAAATATTTTACCAATGTGTTCCTGACATAAAAATACACATATACAAAATTTTTTATTGAATTCGGACACAAGGGAGAAGATTGGGGTCGAACTTACGATTCGGCCCAACGCTGCTTAGCTTGTCAGATCGGACGGGATGCCAACTTCGGACTTTGAATCCAGCTTTTTTATATTTGGAACTAAAACGGATTATATAACAAATTAATTAATTTTCTCATTCTCAATCAAGTCGACAAGAAAATTGCAATCCACTCCATACATGACCTTTTGTACGAAAACACCTAGTCTACCATCTTTGTCCTCACAAAACTTTCGAAAATCCGACAAGAGAAAGTCGAGTAAATCTTCAGTGGTTGAAGTCTGGCTTCGATGTCTCTGACTCAACATATGATTCCAGGCCCAGATAAATGACTTCTCATCTGGATTATACTTCAGAAACATTCCACCAGTTAAGTGCACGTATTGCTGAAAAGAATGTTTCGGACAGGCCATATCGAAGAACCCAAAATGCTTTGCAATTTGGATGGTAACTTCATCAACCTAAAATATGACTGCTTATGAAAGGCCAGAAACAACAAGAGAGATGCCAAGAATACTTTTTCAAAATCAGAAAATCTGACTTCAAAAATCAGATTTTAGGAGTAAAAATCAGCAAAATGCTAATTTTCCATTATATTTCTTATAAATTTGACAAAATTTGCATCTCAAAAATCAGAATTGGCACTGAAAAATCAGATTTTTCCATCTCAAAATCAGCATCAGCAGTCTTGGCACCCCCGAACGATACCTTATTCTCGGGTATGATTTCAGTCCGAAGTCTAACAAAAATAGGGCATCTCAAAGGACTAGACCATGGATTAGTTGGCTCGGCAAAGGCATCTTCTGGGGCTGGAAAGAGGTGGAATTTATATTTTAGTGCACTTCTTGACCATTGTTTATTGACAAGATCGGCTACAGTTTGACCAGTTGCCATAAACCATTTTATCCAAATTTCATACGCTTTCACTGGAGTATAAGAACGTTCAAAAAGAATCTGAAAAAATGAAAGACAGTTGGGATAAAAGTGGGTAAAAAGAAGGCATAGACTCCAATGAAACCAAAGGTTTGAAATGATACGAATGAAGTGAACACAAATGGAACGAAATCAAATTCAGGGTTTTCGTGTCAATATTCAGACAAATTCAAACTCGTTTCCAGACGAATGAAACGAACACAGATCGAACGATTACAAATGAAACGATACGAATGAAATGATGTAAGGTTTCGAGACGGCTTCCGAAAACGAGTTTGAATTTGCCTGAATATTGGCACGAAAATCTTGAATTTGATTTCGTTCCATTCGTGTTGTTTTATTCGTATCGTTCCATTAAAGCCTATGCCAAAAAGAATTTACCCTGCTCCATTCAATAAATCGATTTTCTTGTTGACGTATTGTGAATGATGAAGAATTAAATTCCATTATCTCGCCTTTCGTTCTATACTTGCATTCGCCCGGCGATGTTGTACAATGTCCGGTTATTTCCACCTGGATTTTGCCTCGCACATCGATTTGTTCCAGATGTTCTTGAAGTTTATCAGTGACCAGAATGTACATGTAAAACCCATAACGAAAATGGTTATCGTTGTAATCAGACGATTTACAAGATTCCATATCCGAATTTTCACCATTCGCGACTAAAAAGAAAGCCTCAAGACTTGATAAAATTCAAATGACTTATTTTTCATCGGAAATAGCACGAATATGTAAAAAGCTATATCTAGTGCACCAAAAATTTTCGATACAAATTCAGGGTAAAGAAAATTTTAAAGAATAAGCATGCAAAAAGATTATGACACCAACGGGGCTCGAACCCGGTAAGGCTTGAGTAGAAAGCGCAACCACTACACCACAGAGGCTTCTGAATGCTTTCGAAACACCCATAATGCATAAAAAAAACATATTCGTGCTATTTTCGATGAAAATAAGTCATTTGAATTCTAACAAGTCTTGTGTAATACTGAGCTTTCTAGAGAACCAGCTACTTCAGACCTTGTGCCCCCTATAAGCTGGGTTGAAAGGGTTTAAACCAGCCTTAAGGAGTGCCTGACACAAGCCCAGTACTACCAAACCATGGGACCCTTAGAGTAACCGCTCCAAATTCTACTCTAGTCGTAACGCTTGAGGTTTCCTTGTAAGCTTATATTGAAAAGATCAAGCTTACCTGGTGATATTAGTCGTATTTTGTCTTCTTCAATTAATTTATTAGCAAATTCGATAGCTTCTTCATTTGTTTGAAAGTCGGTAACATGTTTGCGCAAAAAAGAAATGAAGTCATACGAAATGAAGACTGTGTTTGGTAACGTTGTCGTTTGTTTTGGCAAGATTGTCAAGGGAGTTTGTGCCAA